>VCAZ01000415.1:0-76555 GCA_005784505.1 Bagarius yarrelli
GGAGGATCAGCGCGCGGGAGGATCAGCGCGCGGGAGGATCAGCGCGCGGGAGGATCAGCGCGCGCCGGCTGGTGGTAGAGACGACTGATGGTCATGTGCTTCACTCTGATTGTACTTTAGTAAACTCCTGTTTGAAAAGTTGTACTACAGTTCAGAAGGTTTTGTGCTTAAATCCCACTACTGCCATGCCCCTGGGCCCCTGGGCCCCAACTCTGCACAATATAAGGTAAATATTTCGTCTCCTCTGGTAACTGATGGATTTGTTCGGGTTCGACTGCCACAGGATTTTCCTCTGCTCGGACACTGAGGGGTGAAATGGACGTCCCACTGAAGTTCTGAGCAGAATCGTTCCTCCTGCAGGTGATGAGAATCTGCTGCGTTTCTCCTCCTCAGGAACACACGGTGGTGTGAACGTGAGGTCATTTTCACCAGTAGTGTAAGTAAACACACACACACACTTTATCTAATAAATATGAGTATCAACAATAATGTATAAAATACACACAGCTAAAGCTGAAACTGTGTGTGTGTGTGTGTGTGTGTGTGTGTGTGTGTGAGAGAGATCCTGCTGAGAGGAAGTAACACATTTAAAGGTCTTTTTTTTTAACCTCGAGGATGAAAATATCACCTTTGAACCAGTGACCCTCCCCCCATCTCTTTCCTTTTAATCTCCTAAACACACACACACACACACACACACAGTGGCTTCTTCTGATCCTATGAAATAATAAAACAGACAGATGTGCATATTGTTCACTGCTTTACATTTCTGAATAAGAGGTAGTGTGATGATGATGATGATGATGATGGGAGTGTGATGGAGAGGATGAGAGATGAGTGTCACACACACACACACACACACACACACAGCATTTATTTTATCTAAAATTTTTTCAGCTTCTTATCAGATGTGAACGTCAAAATTCAAGAGTAGTACATCCGAGTGTAATGCCACACACAACCACACACACTCGCTCACTTCTGTAGCGCGTGGTGTAGATCGCCATCTGCTGGACTCTCAGTTCATCCCACATGGTCACCTATTAAACCTTAAACTCCTTTACCCAAACTGCGCTGCACACGGACTTTAGAAAATGACCTTTAACCTTCACTCGAGGAGGATGAAGAGGATCCGCGCTGATCAATAAATCATACAATCATCGATTTCCTGTGAAACTGTTAAACCGGAAGTGCGTCATTCCGATTATTAATCAACAAATCAGACTAAAATCCAGTGTTTTATCCCAAAACTTTATTGCAGCAATTAAACAAAACTGAAACTTAAAGATCGAATTTTAACCCAAAGTCTTAAAAACTGCAATAAGTTAGTGTGTTACAGCAGAATCTCTCACACCACACACACCACACACAAGCAAAAACTGCGAGAACAGAACAGCGCAGTCACGTGACTCCCCTAAAATACGCACATGACTTAAAAACATCTCACTGTGAAACACGTCAGCAAAAAAGCCACCAAAACACCAAAACAAAACTTCACATTAACTCAGGGAAAAAACCGGAAGTGTTTAAAGTGAAACAGTCGTTTAGTGTTAAGAGAAACTGAAGCGGTCATGGGATCTCTGTGTGTGTGTGTGTAAAGTGTCATCCAAATCAAATCGAATAAAATGAAATAATCTAAAAAAAAAAAAATCAGATTTATCCAAGAATGATCATCGACCGTTGACAACCAATCAGCTTCAACTGCGTCATCATCAGTTCAAAGAAAACTTACGTCATGACGTCACCAAGAACCAAAAACAAAACACTAAAGAGAAGAAACTGAACATTAACACCTGAGAAAAACACCACAAACAGAACAGCATAGAAAACGTGCTCTGTGTAACAATGAACTCAAGGAGGGTGAAAGCAGTGTAGAACTTGCACACATTCACATTAACACCACAGTGTGTTTACCACACACACACACACACACTCGGAAGCAGCTTCAATAACAGGAGTCATGGATAAAGTTGAGTGGAAAAACTGCTGATGTTTAAAAGAAAAACAAAACCCTAAAAGAAATTCCAGAGGTAATGAAACATCTGTGTGTGTGAGACGAAAAAAAAGGGTTGATCAGAATGCTGTGTTATCTCGTCGAGCATCTCACCACCTCACACACAGCCTTACGTTTCTGCAACACACACACACACACACTTCTATGAGGAGCTGTTTAATTATAATGTACAAATATGTAGAAATATAACAAAATATACAATACAAAGATTTTAAAAATCACAGTGAACGGAATTTTACATAATGTGATCTAACGGGGGGGGGGGGGGTGGGGGTGATGGTGTATGTGATCAAAGGGGGTTGATGGTTGTACTGTGACTAAGGGGGGGGGGGGGTGAGGTGGATGTGATTAAAGGGGGGGTGCTGGGTATTGTGATCAACGGGGGGGGGGGGTGATGGTGTATGTGATCTAACGGGGGGGGGATGGGTATGTGATATAACGGGGGGGGGGCGATGGTGTATGTGATATAACGGGGGGGCGATGGTGTATGTGATATACGGGGCAGTGGCGGGGCGATGGTATGTGATCTCACGGGCGGGGCGATGGTTGTAGTGATCTAACGGGGGGGGGGCGATGGTGTATGTGATCTAAGGGGGGGGGCGATGGGTATGTATCTAACGGGGGGGGGGTGGGGATGGTGTATGTGATCTAACGGGGGGGGGGGATGTGTATGTGAATCTAACGGGGGCGGGGGGTTGGGGCGCTGGTTGTATGTGATCAACGGGGGGGGGGGGAGGGCGATGCGTGTATGTGATCTAACGGGGTAGGGCGATGGTGTATGTGATGAACGGGGGGGCGAGGGTGTAGTGATCTAAAGGGGGGGGCGGATGGTGTATGTGCTCTAACGGGGGGGTGGATGGTTATGTGATCTACACGGGGGGGGGATGATGGTGGATGTGATGCTAAAGGGGGGGGTGATGGTGTATGTGATCTAACGGGGGGTGTGATGGTGTATGTGATCTAACGGGGGGTGTGATGGTGTATGTGATCTAACGGGGGGGGGGTGATGGATCTAACGGGGGGGGGGGTGATGGTGTATGGACTAACGGGGGGGGTGATGGTGTATGTAATTTATTCGTTACTATAAAATGTTTTTTTAATCTCGATGTCCTTATTAAAGATTAAAGTTCTGAATCTGAAGAAAGACGTGAGGATGAAACTTTACCCGTCGTCTCGTCTTCATGCTGATACACGCCAACATCCTCTGTTTAAACATAACAGAGGAACACGTCACTAAAACACACCACACTCTTGTATACACACATACACTTGTATACACTCTCATACGCACACACTCGCCTGCACGTACACACTCGCGCACACTTCAGTCAAAAAAATTGAACAAAAGATGTTTATATAACTGAGAGAAGTGAAGTTCAGTTACTAACCCAGATCATCTTCATTCTGCACATCTTCATCTTTCTCGTCTGTTGTGTGTTCATCTAAAGACAGTGGAGAGACTGTACATAAACAGATCTGCAGGAACTTCAGTTACCTTCTCAACATCTTGCTCTGGTTTGAAACAGAAACTCACCCTGTTTTTCCTCTGTGACCTCAAACTCTCCTAGAGTCTCCATCACTTTCTCCACAGGAACCTCTTCAAAGCCATTAGGTTCTTCTACTGTTTCAACAACAGTGTTTTCTTCTTCCAATTCTTTTTCCAATGGTAAAAGCTCCTCCACTTCCTCAACTGGAACTGCTTCTTCTTCTTCAACACCTCCAACAGGGAAAGATTCTTCTTCTGTTGCTGCTTTTTCTTCCACTACTTCAAATTCCATTAAAACTTCTTTAGAGGCGTCTTCTACAACAGCAGCTTCTTCAACCATAAGTACTTCTTCCATGGGAATGTTTTTTTCATCTTCTTCCCCTGCTGCTACCTCTTCAGCTCCTTAACCACAGCCGATTCTTCCACAGGTTCAATCAATAGCTTCTCTCCTGCTGCCTCAGCTGTTACATGTTCCTCAGCTAAAGCAGGTTCCTCTTCTTCTGCTTCTGTTTCTGACTCGTTCTCTTTTACTTCAGGCTCCTCAGAAACCACTTCTTTTTCCATCTGTAGTTTTACATCATCCACGGTCTCAGGCTCCTCCTCCACGGTCTCAGGGTCTCCGGCTCCTCCTCCACGGTCTCAGGCTCCTCCTCCACGGTCTCAGGCTCCTCCTCCACGTCCTCAGGCTCCTCCTCCACGTCCTCAGGCTCCTCCTCCACGTCCTCAGGCACCTCCTCCACGTCCTCAGGCACCTCCTCACGTCCGCCTCACGGTCTCCACGGTCTCAGGCTCCTCCTCCACTGTCTCAGGCTCCTCCTCCACTGTCTCAGGCTCCTCCTCCACTGTCTCAGGCTCCTCCTCTACGTCCTCAGGCTCCTCCTCTTACTCCTCCACTGTCCTCCACTGTCTCAGGTTCTGAAGAATACAATTAAAATGTCAATGTTGTTTTTTATTTATTAACAGATTTTTTTTATATATCAAAAATTGCGCAAAAGACTGTTGGGCTGAACTTTGTTACAGCTTATGTTTATTTCTACAGCATTTACATTCAGCCACATTATTAGGAACATCTGATTCATAAAATAATTTAATCGGCAGCTCTATGCACACACACACACACACACACACACACACACACACAGCTCAAGAGCGTAAAGTTACATTTACCACCTGGAATTTTGCTAGACGCCCCGATCCAGAGCAACTTTTATCTTAAGTAATTTGTGGTTAAGGGCCTCACTCAGGGGCCCAACAGTGGTTACTTGGAGCTACCATCTCCCACCTACTGGCTACCAGTCTACATTAAACTGATTTATGTCTGATCTGTATAAAATTTAACATTAATTCTGTTTCTGTTCTATCGCTGGTTAACATCAGAGATAAATGTTCACCTGAAGGAGTCTGAGATCTTTCCTCAACACTCACACGCTGGATCTGTTCTTCTGCCACAGACTCTGGAGCTGGAGATCAGACGCAAGGTTTACATTTGCAGGAACATGAACAACTACAAGGTCGTCAGCATCTCAACCGATTCAGTACCGTAAATCGCCAAACCACTTTAATCATAATAACAAGAAGAGGAAGAGGAAGAGGGGGATCTGACAGAGGCGTGTGTGGAGTAAAGATAAAGAACGTGCATGTGGAGGACTGAAGAACCCAAACACTGAACAGAAACACAGAACACTCAGAGGGCCATCTGCGCCTCTTATCTAGTTTATACCTTGTGTGTAGGTATCAGTTTTTCATCATGCTGTAAGACTGAGACATGATGCAGCCTTCAAAACAGCCATGTTTATCAAGGAAAACACACACAATACAGCTCTCAGCTTTATTTTTCTCCAGATGTTGGGAATGTTTGGTATGAAGCAGTGAAAATGTTGAAGTTTTATCATATTTTTACTTTATGATTTGAATGAATTATTAAACTGAAGTTTCTGTTCCATGATTATGATGAGCTCTTCTTCCTGTGTGTGATGTTTACCTTCAGCAGGGGCAGAAGAACTGGAGGTTGCAGTGTCCAACTTCTCCTTTAGTCCTGAGGATTTTACACAGACACACACACCAATGTCTCAAACACACACGAATCAAACACAGCGTAACAGATGCATCACCGCAGAAGAACCGCAGCTCAGGTAAAAATCACTGTCTGACGATTGGTTTGTTTTTGTTCCACGTTTTTATTATTCATGAACACATGAAAGAAATTCAGAGAAATAAAAGAACAGAGAAAGATTTCAGGTTAAAGTCTCACCCCGTCTTAAAGAAACAGGAAGTGAACACCTCCAGCACCCACACAGTAACACACACACACACACACACACACGAGTAAAGAACACTACCTTCTGAATTCTAACACACACACGTGGAGCAGCTGAAGCACATCTCAAACATAATCAAACCATCACTGCGTCTGACATCGACATCATGTTACACTTCTTAATTTTTAAAAGGTTTTATACAGAATGACACCTGGGGCGGCGTCACGGTGGAGTCTGGATGGAGTCGGGACAAAGTCAGGACAGAGGCCGGATGGAATTGGGGCCGGGTCAGAGAAGAATTGGGGCGGAGTCAGGGTAGAGTGGGGATAAAATCAGGGTGGAGTCAGGGTGGGATCAGGTCTGGGCGGAATCAGATCAGGGTGGAGTCAGGATAGCGTCGGGGCGGAGTCGGGTCAGGATAGAGTCGGGGCGGAGTCAGGTAGGATAGGTCGGGGCGGAGTTGGGTCAGGATAGGGGGGGCGGAGTCGGGTCAGGATAGGTCGGGGCGGAGTCGGGTCAGGATAGGGTCGGGGCGGAGTCGGGTCAGGATAGGGTCGGGGCGGAGTCGGGTCAGGATAGGGTCGGGGCCGGAGTCGGGTCAGGATAGGGTCAGGGCGGAATGCAGAGTCGGGTCAGGATAGGGTCAGGGCGGAATCAGAGTCAGAATAGAGTCGGGTCGGGGCGGATTCAGGATAGTCAGGTCGTAAAAAGTTCTAACAGGATGTTTGTTATTTTAGATTATTGACATCTTATTGTTTCTTTTTGTTTTTTTTCGCTTCTTTTCCGTCTCCCTCAGCCTTTTTCTCTGAGATCTCAGAAACTTTCTTAAGAGTTTTCTTCTCTTTCTTTATCTTTTCTTTTTGTTCTTGTGTTTTAACTTTTTCTACCTTTCTCTCTCTCTCCTCTTTCTCTCTCTTGATTCTTTCCATGGCCTTCTCCACGTCTTCCCTCTCGATCCGTTCTCCTTCCTCTCGGAGTCGAGCCTCTGCTCTCTCCCAGGCTTTCTGCTCAGACTCCTCCCTCACTCTCTCTAGGACCTTCTCCTCTTCCTCCTTGGCCAGGATGCTCCTCACCTCTGCCAGTGCCATCTTGGCTATCTTCCTGGCCTCCACTCTCTCATGGATGATGGCCAGCTGCTCTTTAAGAGCTTCTCTCAGTTTCAGTCCAACGTCTTTGGTGTGAGATCGTTCTACAGAGTGAGAGTCTTATTGATGATGTCATCATTACAGCTGAGCATTTAAACGGCAGGCAGTTCATGCAGAACATCTGAGTTTAATCAGATTAAAGATCAATCCCACTGCTGAATCAGTGCACGCTCCACAAACACACTTCACTGATTAGTCTAGTAAAGTCACTGCTGAAGGACAACACCATGACACACTAACCGTCTTGAGCTGTACACACACACACACACACACACACACCATCCGATGCAGATGTTTCAGGAGATTTTCATACTGTTGAAGGTCCGTGTGTGTTTCTGTCACGGTGTCACTATTGAGGTCATCATGAAATAAAACACAAGTGCAGATTGTTTTACTTGCTGAACTTTACAGAATTTGAGATTGAGACACTGATCTCAGATTTGCAGGGTTTCACTGTGATGCCGCATTTCCTGATCCACCGCACAGGAGTCACATGACCATCTGTCTGTACAATTACATTCACAGCATTTGGCTGATGCCCTTATTCAGAGCAACTTACCTTTATCTCTTTATACCACTGAGCAATTGGGAGTTAGGGGCCTTGCTCAGGGGCCTAAACCAGTGGTGTCCAATCTCAGTCCTGGAGGGTCGGGGTGTCCTGCAGAGTTCAGCTCCAACATGGCTCAACATGCCAACCTGTAAGTTTCAGGTGTATCTAACAGGATCTGGATCAGTTGGTTCAGGTGTGTTTGATTAGGGTTGGAGCTAAACTCTGTAGGACACCCCGACCCTCCAGGACCGAGATTAGACACCACTGATCTAAACTGTGAGTGTGAAATTCTCCTGATTCTAAATCAGACTTCATTAATTTTTCAAAATCTTATGATTAGAACTGACTGGTAAAGCAACTTTTTAAACAGACACCTTCTTATATCGCGCACACACACACACACACCACACACACACACACACACACACACACACACACACACACACACCATGCAATCATCACGGCAAACCCTACGTTATTATAAATACCTCTATTCTTATACTCGTCTCCAGGTTTCTCCTCTGATACATGAGAAAAAACACAGAAAAAAATCACACACACCTTCTAAACAGTTTCTCGAACCATTTTAACCCATGATCTGAACATCTACAGTGCAAATCACACACAGGAACACACCCACATCCTGACATTAGCCCTGCCCACATCCTGACAGTAGCCCCGCCCACGTCCGACTCAAACTAGTGAAATGTTTAAGCTGTTAATTTGACGCTCTGACTTTAATATCGACTCTGCGAAACCTGACGCACTGTAAGAGTTTATAACAGCAGTTTCTGTATAATACTAATAATAATACTAATAATAATACTAATATTAATACTATTAGTAATAATATTAATAATAATACTAATAATAATACTAAAATATTAATAATAATAATACTAATAACAATAAATAAATATTAACAATAATATTAATAATAATAATAATATTAATAAATAATAATATTAATATAATAATAATAATTCACACACTGCAGCCAGAAACTTTTACACTGTTATTGCTCTGAAACTCGTTAGTGAAAAAACTAATTAAAAAAAAGATCCACAAAAATATTAGATTACAATTGTCAATCAGTGTCAACGGGTGGGGTGGGGTGGGGTGGCTGCTGTCAGGAACACACCAAGAGGAGACAGATGGAGAATCAGCAGGAATTCAGCATGAGAAATGTTCTAACTATTTACAGGTGCAACATGCCAACGTTACACCTGAAGAGGACCTGAGAGAGACCTGTCCATCAGCGTGTGTGTGTGTGTGCGCAAGAGGTCAGGTTGTTTTCTGAATCACCTCAAAGTCCAGTATTGATGATCAGATTTCAGTTTGTTTAAGGAACGTCAGAGACTCCAGCGTTCATCAGCGTGTCAGAGTTCAAATCTCAGCTTCGTTAAACAGGTTTATAAAAGAACTGCAGATGATAAAACGATTTAAATACTGAAGAACTCCTCAAGAA
Organism: Bagarius yarrelli; assembly: GCA_005784505.1. Lineage (NCBI taxonomy): Eukaryota > Metazoa > Chordata > Actinopteri > Siluriformes > Sisoridae > Bagarius > Bagarius yarrelli. The sequence goes on from VCAZ01000415.1 coordinate 8,922, forward strand.
CCCACAGCAGAAAGTAACATCTGCAAAAGAAACTGTGTGTGTGTGGCTGCGCGCATGCGCTAAAAATCCACATCATTGGTTCTGAAGTCCTAAAATGACATAGGTATTTTGTCCCTGAACCCCTTCAGTCTGAGACGTGGCAGAAGCGTCATCTGTCGCAGCTTCTGTCTCTTCATCATCAAGTGTTTCAAACGGACTGATAACCTCATAGAGGAACGTAAAGAAACCCTGAAACCAATCAGAACCTTCTTCAGCTAAAATATCCAGCACTTCCTCCAGAGACTCAGAGCTTTCTGTAGCGCCGTCTCGAGTCAGTCCTAATAAAATGTGGAACAGAGGGAGAAAAAGAGGAGAGAGAGAGAGAGAGAGAGGGGAAAAGAAGACACAGGAGAGACAGTGGTGGAGCAGGAAATTAAAGAAACAGAGGGAGTGGAAGTTAAAGGGTGAGTTAGCCGAGAAAAACGAAAGAAATTTATAAAGCAGAAACAGACGCACCCAGAGAGACACACAAACATGCAGAGACGCGCAGAGAGACACACACAGAGAAACACGGATGCACAGAAAGACGCGTGGAGAGACATGCAGAGACGCTGGAGTGTGAACTTAACCCTGCTGAGATGAACACTGTCACAGTCTGCTTTATACTTCTGCGATAACGTAACTGCAAACACACACGGACGGACGGACGGACGGACGCGCGCGCGTCTGTGTGCTGGTCACAGTAAATCTATGTCAGGATGTAGGAATGAAATTATGGATGAAGGAGACAGAAGCTTGTGAAAGACAATAAAAAATTAATTACAGTTTGCAAAATTAAGTTCTGCCTCAACCAATCATAAACTCCCCTGAAGGTCAGGTGACACAAAGCACAGTAAACACACACACACCGTGTTGTAAGAACCGCCGTGATGCAGGTCACGTTAGCAACACACAGACACCAGGGTGCAGAAGTATAAAGCAGCTCTGAGCGATGACATCATCCACATTTAGATTGTTTGATAAACATCTGATTAATCACACACACACACACACACACACATTCTTGCATGCAGTTTGTATTTGCAGTGGAACAAAAATGAACCGTTGTCAGTAATGCGACACATTCTGTGAAGGTGTGAATAAGTTTGTGCACCCACCCAGCAGGACTTTAGCGTCTTCCACATCGAAGTCTCCGTCGCCGTCCGCATCGTAGGACGAGAATTTACCTGAGCACCAGGAGAGTTTATTCAGTTTCTGTGAGCTGTGTGTGTGCGTGTGTGTGTGTGTGAAGATGTCAAACATGCTGATGAGCGTGTGTGTGTTGTGTTGATGAAGGATGATCCATTTGGTGAATTTTCTTAGTTTTTAAAATCCTACCTTGTAAAATCTCTGAAATATTAAAGCGCAGGTCCTTTGCCGAGGCTGCGTGTCAAATAAAAACCAAAACAAATTCACACACACACACACAACACACACAAATACACACACAACATAAACACACACATACAACGCACACAAATACACACACACAAATTCACACACACACACAATGCACACAAATGCACAACATAAACCAACACACATAATGCACACAAATACACACACACATAAATACACACAACGCACACAAATACACACACAACATAAACACACACATAACACACAAATTCACACACACACACAATGCACACAAATGCACAACATAAACACACAAATACACACACAACATAAACCAACACACATAATGCACACAACGCACACAAATACACACACAACATAAACACACACATAATGCACACAACACACACATAAATACACACAACGCACACATAAATACACACAACGCACACAAATACACACAAAGCACACACAAATTTACACACAACGCACAGATAAATACACACGCACACATATAACACACATAAATACAAACACGCACAACATGAATACACACACACATATAATGCACACATAAATACAAACACACACACATTTGATCTGATTGTAGTTCAGGTGAATGACAGCTGACGGCTTACACTGAGTTGGACACCTAACGCCGGCATGGACGTGTAGTGATGAGACAGATGTCTAAGTCTAAGACGCATGCCTAGCAAAAAGACGAACATCTAATGATAAGACAACGCCAAATACTGAGACAAATGGCTAACCCTGAGATGTATACCTAAGGCTGAGACAGATGGCTGACGCTGGGACGCTGGGACGCTGAGACGCTGAGATGAGACAGATGCCTACCGACCTGTTTTGTGTTTGTTCTCAGGTTTAATAGTATGAGAAGATATTGAGGAGGAAGGACTCACCAATCACTCCCTGATAATCCACCAGATCAAAATAAACCACAGCCACAGACGTCCAGACACCAAGAAGAGCCAAAACCATGAACCAGGTGAAGAAGGACGTCCCGCCTTTAGCTCCGCCTTTTTTCCCATTCTTATTCAGCTGCGGCTTGACATCTAAACACAGGACAAAATGAGCACAACACAGGGTACAGGGTTATAACAGAAAGACGTGTGTGTAACATTAGTAAATGCTGACAACATACACACACACGGGACTCCCCCCCATACACACACACACACACACACACACACACACAAAGATCAAAAGATCACTGCACTTCCCAGCATATCTGAAGAGACTCTAAAGATATTGATTTTAGCGTTTTTCAGTTATTTTAATGCTGGTGTGGATGGTGGAGATGGTGGCGTGATTAGTGGCGATGATGGGGAGATGATGGTGGAGAGGGAGGTGAGGATGGTGGAGATGGTGGTGTGGATAGTGGCGATGATAGTGAGGATGGTGGAGAGGGAGGTGAGGATAGTAGAGATGGTGGTGTGGATGGGGAAAGATGATGGGGAGATGGTGGTGTGGATAGTGGAGATGATGGTGAGGATAGTGGAGATGGTGGTGTGGATAGTGAAGATGGTGGTGTGGATAGTGAAGATGGTGTTGTGGATGGTCCTGCAGAGTTCAGCTCCAACATGCCTCAACACGCCAACCTGTAAGTTTCAGGTGTATCTAACAGGATCTGGATCAGTTGGTTCAGGTGTGTTTTATTAGGGTTGGAGCTAAACTCTGCAGGACACCCCGACCCTCCAGGATCGAGATTAGACACCACTGACTTAAGCTGAAGGTGTGAAGGGTTAAAGCTGAAGATCAGAGTGGAGCTGAAAAGGTTAGTGTTATAAATACATAAACACACACACAGAATGAACAGGTGCGGGGTCGACTCTGTTCTTTTAGGTCTCACACACACACACACACACATTACAGACTGTACATGTCCTATTTGTCCCATACACCCCCCCCCCTCTATAAAACACAGTTGTTGTTCTCGTGTCATTTTGACTGAAAATCACTTTAACTGAACAGCTAAAAATCTCAGTTTCTCTGTAAATCTATTTATTTACCTCCTTCTTCATTAAGCGGCGTCACCTCAGCTTTCGGCTCCCCCATGACTCCAGACGAAAGACAGAGAAAGACAGAGAGAGCGAAAGAGGAGGAGAGAGAGGCAGAAAGAGAGGCAGCGAGAGAGAGAGACGGAGAGAGAGAGAGACGGAGAGAGAGATGAGAGAGAGAGAGAGAGAGAGACGGAGAGAGAGAGACAGCCACTCTCGGCTTAGACACGTCCCAAACCTCAGACCTTCAGCAGCAGTAGTTTTGTGTCAAAACTATTCAACATGGAGCCCGGACAACCTCCCGACTATATTTAACCCAGAACTCAAACGGTGACTGTGTGTGTGTGAGTGTGAGAAAGACAGTGTACCAGTGTGTGAATGTGTGTGAGTGAGAGATAGACCATGCAGTATTGTGTGTCTGTGTGTTTCATCTGAAATAAAATGTTAATTTAAAAAAAACTGGAGAAAGTCAGTACCGCTGCTGTACTGAAGGGGGCGATGCGAACACAGGTTTATTTTTGTTCTGCTGTTTGTTTTTCTTCAGAGACGCTGATACACAGACGGAGCAGCAGAGCAATGAGATCATTATTTACATCGACAAACACAAGATTAAATGTGTGTAAAATCTAAATTATTTTGTCACATATACTTTTTTACAGCACAGTGAAATTCTTTTTCGCATATCCCATCTTAGTAAGTTGGGGGTCAGAGCGTAGGGTTAGCTACGATACAGCGCCCCCTGGAGCAAGAAGGGTTAAGGGACTTGCTCGAGGACCCTACAATGGTCTCCCTGTTCTTTAGATCAACAGCTCAGCGCCTTAACCATTTGAGCTACCACTTCATCTCTCACTCTCTCACACACACACACACACACACACATTTACACAAGCATGTATTTAATACACACATGCACACTGACATCAACACACAAGCACAATGTTGTTTTATTTATTAAACACACACACACATGCTTTAATAAACGTCACACAATCGAACCCACACAGGCCTCCAGTGGCATGTAAAAAACATCAGCGCCAGTGCTAACCTGCACTTTATCTATACACACACACACACACACACACACACACACACAGTGTAATTAGCACACAGCAGCAGCAAGTTAAATCTTATGATGAAGAGTGAGAGATTTCCCGTGTTACCATGTGTTTTCATCCCCATGAGGGTCAAAGCCACCAACTGAAAACAGATGTAGAAAATCACAATGCAGTTAAACAGAGTTTATTATTAATAACTACAGCTGTACCTCGACAACACCCATGACAACCCCACAACCCCAACCCTATTACAAACCCCACCCCTACAACCCCACCCCTCAACAGCCCTACCACAACCCCACTAAAACCCCACAACAACCCTATTACAACCCCACTAAAACCTCTCGACAACCCCACTACAGCCCTATTACAACCCCACTAAAGCCCTATTACAACCCCACTAAAGCCCTATTACAACCCCACTACAACCCTATTTACAACCCCACTACAACCCTATACAACCCCACAACCCTATTAAAACCCCCTCGATAACCCCCACAACAACCCTATTACAACCCCACTAAAACCCCTCGACAACCCCTTAACAACCCTATTACAACCTCACTAAAAAACCCGACAACAACCCCACTACAACCCTATTACAACCCCACTAAAACCCCTCAACAACATTACCCCACTATTACACAACCCCACTAAAACCCCTCAACAACCCCCTCCACTAAAACAACCCCACAACAACCCTATTACAACCCCACTAAAACCCCCCGACAACCCCCAACTCACTAGAACCCTATTACAACCCCACTAAAACCCTTGACAACCCCCGACTACAACCCTATTACAACTCCACTAAAACCCCCCGACAACCCCCTCAACTAGAACCCTATTACAACCCCACTAAAAACCCTTGACAACCCCCTACAACCCCACTACAACCCTATTACAACTCCACTAAAACCCCCCGACAACCCCCTCACTAGAACCCTATTACAACCCCACTAAAACCCTTGACAACCCCACTACTACAAAACCTATTACAACCCTATTAGAACTCCACTAAAACCTTTTGACAACCCCACTTAAACCCCTCTACAACCTCTCGACAACCCCACTACAAACCTATTAAAACCCCACTTCAACCCACAACAACCCTAGTACAACCGCCCTAAAACCCCTCAACAACCCCACTACAACCCTATTACAACCACAATAAAACCTTTTGAAAACCCAATTACAACCATATTACAAACCCACTAAAGCATCTTGACATCCCCACTACAACCCCAAAACTACCCTATTACAACCCCACTACAAACCTATTACAACCCTACTAAAACCCCTCAACAACCCTATTACAACCCCACTAAAACCTTTCGACAACCCCACTACAGCCCTATTACAACCCCACTACAGCCCTATTACAACCCCACTACAACCCTATTAAAACCCCCCTCAATAACCCCACAACAACCCTATTACAACCCCACTAAAACCCCTCGACAACCTCTCAACAACCCTATCACAACCTCACTAAAAACCCTACAACAACCCCACTACAACCCTATTACAACCCCACTTCAACCCACAACAACCCTAGTACAACCCCCCTAAAACCCCTCAACAACCCTATTACAACCCCACTAAACAACCACAATAAAACCTTTTGAAAACCCAATTACAACCATATTACAACCCCACTAAAGCATCTTGACATCCCCACTACAACCCTAAAACTACCCTATTACAACCCCACTACAAACCTATTACAACCCTACTAAAACCCCAAAACAACCCTATTACAACCCCACTAAAAACCCTCGACAACCCCCACAACAACTCTATTTCAACCCCACAACAACTCTATAACTCTACTACAACCTGTAGCCCCAAACACTACAACCTCAAACTCCACAAACTCCAACCCTACAGCCTCAAACGCTACAGCATCAAATACTACAACCTTAAACTCTACAGCATCAAACGCTACAGTGTGAAACAGCATCAAACACTACAGTGTCAAACAGCGTCCAACACTACAGCGTCAAACACTAGCCTTAAACACTACAGCCTTAAACAATAGCCTTAAACACTACAGCCTTAAACATTCAACGCTTTCAAACTTTAATTGAACCTCCTAAAGAAATAAAAGTAACAATAGAAAACAGAAAAGCATAAAACCTTTTTAAGCAGAAACCTCTTAAGAACGTCATAGGAGGGAGAGGAAGAGCAGGAGGGTCAGCTGTGTAACTGTAAATAGAGCTGTGCTGATGTGTAACCATGTGAATACAGCTGTGCTGATGTGTAACCAAGTGAATACAGCTGTGCTGATGTGTAACCAAGTGAATACAGCTGTGCTGATGTGTAACCATGTGAATACAGCTGTGCTGATGTGTAGCTTAATACAGCTGTGCTAATGTGAATACAGCTATGCTGATGTGTAACTATGTAAATACAGCTGTGCTAATGTATAACTGTATATCCCGTTGTGCTGATGTGTAGATTAATACAGCTGTGCTGATGCATAATTAGGTAAATAAGCTGTTGCTGATGTTATAACTGTGAATACAGCTGTGCTGATGTATAACTGTGAATACAGCTGTGTTGATGAATAAATGTGATTACAGTTGTGCTGATGTGTAACAATGTGTATACAGCTGTGCTGATGTGTAACAATGTGTATACAGCTGTGCTGATGTGTAACCATGTGTATACAGCTGTGCTGATGTGTAACCATGTGAATACAGCTGTGCTGATGTGTAACCAAGTGGAAATACAGCTGTGCTGATGTGTAACAATGTGTTTATTGTATACAGATGCGCTGATGTGTATCGATGTGTATACAGATGCGCTGATGTGTAAGCAAGTGAATACAGCTGTGCTGATGTGTAACCAAGTGAATACAGCTGTGCTGATGTGTAACCAAGTGAAAGTGTACATACCGCTGTGCTGATGTGTAACCAAGTGAATACCGCTGTGCTGATGTGTAATGATGTGAATACAGATGTGCTGATGTGAATACAGCTGTGCTGATGTGAATACAGCTGTGCTGATGTGAATACAGCGTGTGCTGATGTGTAACGATGACTATACAGCTGTGCTGACGTGTAACGATGTGAATACAGCTGTGCTGACAGCTGTGCTGATGTGTAACCATGTAAATACAGCTGTGCTGATGTGTAACCAAGTGAATACAGCTGTGCTGATGTGTAACCAAGTGAATACAGCTGTGCTGATGTGTAAATTGTACCAATTGAATACAGCTGTGCTAATGTGTAACGATGTGTATACAGCTGTGCTGATGTGTAACCAAATGAATACAGCTGTGCTGATGTGTAACCAAGTGAATACAGCTGTGCTGATGTGTAACCATGTGAATACAGCTGTGCTGATGTGTAACGATGTGAATACAGCTGTGCTGATGTGTAACGATGAATATACAGCTGTGCTGATGTGTAACGATGAATATACAGCTGTGCTGATGTGTAACGATGTGTAACCGTTACAGCTGTGCTGATGTGTAACGATGAGTATACAGCTGTACTGATGTGTAACGATGAATATACAGCTGTGCTGATGTGTAACCAAGTGAAATACAGCTGTGCTGATGTGTAACCCATGTAATACAGCTGTGCTGATGTGTAACCCATGTAAATACAGCTGTGCTGTGCTGATGTGTAACCAAGTGAATACAGCTGTGCTGATGTGTAACGATGAATATACAGCTGTGCTGATGTGTAACCAAGTGAATACAGCTGTGCTGATGTGTAACCAGTGAACCAGGGAATACGCTGTGCTAATGTGTAACCAAGTGAATACAGCTGTGCTGATGTGTATGTGTAACCAAGTAAATACAGCTGTGCTGATGTGTAACAATGAATATGCAGCTGTGCTGATGTGTAACCAAGTGAATACAGCTGATGTGCTGTGCTGATGTGTAACCATGTGAATACAGCTGTGCTGATGTGTAACCATGTAAATACAGCTGTGCTGATGTGTAACCAAGTGAATACAGCTGTGCTGATGTGTAACGATGAATATACAGCTGTGCTGATGTGTAACCAAGTGAATACAGCTGTGCTGATGTGTAACGATGAATATACAGCTGTGCTGATGGGTTTTACACTGTGTCTTATCTGTCTCGCTCTGATCAGCTGCTGATAATCGGATCTGTTTGTATTTATGAACTCGCGCTCATCGGGATTTTTTTTTATTCTGTAGAAATTAATCAGGTTTTTCATTTTATAATTATTTAACTACAGAAATCACGCACGCACCTTTTTTCCCTTGTCCTCGGGGATTTTTCTTCGTGGCCATTTTTCCTGCTCGGTTCTTCGATGTTTTCGGTGAATTGGATCTGACGATGATTTAATGTAAATGAGTTTTGCAGAAATTTAAAAAATAAAAGCTTCTAAAATCAGAATCAATCCCTCCCCCTGCACAAACCCCAGACTCATAGCAACCCGAGCACTGCGTTAGAGTGACTCAGCGTTCAGCCAGTGATAAACGTGAAATGCGGCTGTGGGCGGGACAAGAGAAAAAAATAAGCCAATCCTCACGCAGACGCTCCTGCCTTGATTCAATCGTGTGGATAGCCGCGGGTTAAACCCCGCCCACTGCATGCTCTGGAACGTGGCAAGATGGAAGAGTTTCGCGAGATTACAAAACGAACATCTCGGCGATATTTATGCTGCTGCGTTTTACGCCTTAAAAGATTGAAATATAAAGAAGTGTTTTATAATTAATAAAACTTTCTTTTTAGGTTGTGTAGTTGTTTATCACAAACCTTTAGGAAACCTTTATCGTCTTATTCTCGTTTTCTTTATCATTTAAAATACAGCGTGTTAAAACCATATTTATATTACACATTAATTAGTTACACAACAATACTGTATATACTGTACAGTTACATGTGTATACTTATAATAAAGATCTGTGTGATTAAATATAAACAACTCTTAACCCCTTTACATTCATCCATTTGTTCATATATATATTCTCCTTATTTATATTCTGTATATTCACAATCTACAAAACCAAATTCCTTCCCTGAAAAATTAGGACGGTTTTAACATTTGAATAAAATGAAAACTAAAAAAACCTTTTAAATCACACGAGCCAATAAAACATAAATAAATAAATCCACCAAATGAGCTCATTTCAAATGTAAAGTCTGCTGCAGGTCTCAGGATTATTTATATTACTTAAATATAAAAAAAACAAACAAACACACAATAGATTTTTAAAAGATTCAGCTGGAAGAATATTTCTTAACTAATTAATTGACACCAGGACTGAAAGATTATCTATTTAAAAGATGTGTTAGAGAGACAGAGTCTTTCAGAAGTAAAGAAGCACAATTACATACCATCATCAAAAGATTCAGAGAAACTGGAGAAATCTCATTTTATTTTTCATTGAAATGTTTCTATTGTTTGTTTTAGATGATGATACAGCAGGGGGCGACAAAGAGACTGTTGTGTCTGATTTTAAAGCGGGGTATATTCTTATCTCTTACTGACAGCACAAGTTTAGCCTGGATATCTCTGTGTGTGTGTGTGTGTGTGTGTGTGTGTGTGTGTGTGTGTGTGTGTATGTGTGTATGTGTGTGTGTGTGTGTTACAGTCCCGAGTGTTTGATTCTAGATTTCTGTTGCTGTTTATTCTTCATTCGTTTGATTGATGTGATCATTAACCAATAGGACACAAGTCTTCTTTCTCTCTGTGATCAGTTTTTCTGTCTGTAATAAAACGTTCCCTGGTCATAGATGAACTCCTGAGCCAGATTAAACACAAACAGTTTCTAATATATTTTCTAATTAATTTGTTTGTAGAAGAATTTTTTTTCCTAATAATTAAATTAATAAAACATTTAATCGTGTAATAAATGTTTTATTTCTGTAATTACAGTCAGAGTGTGAGCTCGAGTCAGAACATCACCGAGATGATGATGTCATCAGCTGTGAGAAGAGCTTTCTGCTGAATCCACACAGAGACTCTGTAAGTAATCTTCAGCCTGCAGGACGTGTTGTGTCCATTCCTTACACAGCTCGTCCACGCTGGGCCCCGAACCGCCCAGATCCCGTGGCAGAATAGACTGAGGGAAGAACTGTGAGAGACTCGCTGTGTACGAGCTGCTGTGAAAGTGAATCTACAGAACACACACACAGACACACACACACAGACACACACACACACATTAATAAGACGTTTACCCTCACTCAACAGCGGAATGCTAATATCATTAATAAGGAGTTTCGATTAGATGAATATCATTTACCCAAAGGAGAAACCTGAGTGAATCCTGAATCATGTTAAAAAGCTGTGTTTGAGTGTCACAATCCATCATAACCACAAGCACTAATTCACTTGATACCATTGTTCTGCTCAGGGGGTGGAGTCCCCTGGCCTGCGTGTTTGTGTATTTAACTGACTTTCAGGTTGTTGTGATTTTCATGTAGCAAAGGTTTAGTGAGACACTGGATCAGGGGCTCCTCTGAGGTTTTCTCAGACAACACAGACCATCGCTGGGTTATTCAAAAATCAGCTTTATTCATGGGTTGCGATGCTCCAATTCTTTACTGTTTATTTTCTTTTTTAAATTGATGCCCACACTAGAAATTTTACTGTTCCTTCTTGAGTCTCTGACCTCCTGAACAAGTTTTTACTGGAAATTTTCTGAATAAAAGCTGAATATATATTTAGTGCTGTTTACACCTGATTACTTCATCTGTTTTTTTCTGATGGTATGTCTCTCCACCAGTCGTGTTCCATAAAAGGATCCAGAGCTTTCCATGTATCTCACTGGGTTCTGATCTAACTGGGTTCTAGGTGGAGTAACTTTACAGAGGTGTTTAAACTAGCAAAGGCGATGTCCAATGTCATAATATGCTCTGGCCCCATTCCAATGCGATGTGGCCACATAGCTTCCAGCAGGTTATGGTCGCTGAACCGCTGGATGTCCAGGTAGTGTTCCGAAAACAATGTGGGCTTTATTAATAATTGGAGAACATGTCCATCCTTCTTGGGAAGGGGTCACTCTAGTTTCTTGTAACGTAGCTCATAGTCTTGGAAAAGGTCAAGTTAATCGTTGACTACCCTGGAGCCCAGGCCAAGCGGCAGACCAACAGGTCTAATCCGATCGTCTGCTAGCTGCACAGAGTCGTTACTCAGGTTATACAACATTGAGGCTGTTTCTTTTCCCTGAACTAAACAAAATTAATTGTTAACCTTTTATTCAGAACATACTGAGCACACAGCCTGCACCTCTGATATAAAGCTAGGATTGTTAAATATTAGATCTCTTACTTCTAAAGTGCTCATTGTTAATAAAGTGATCATAGATCAGGAGTTTGACATTTTGTGTTTTACAGAAACCTGGACTAAACCAAATGAGTATGTAACATTAAATAAATCTAGTCCTCCAGCTATATACATCAGCCTCCTCCAATTGGTAAAGGAGGAGACGTCGCAGTTATTTATCATGATGAATTGAGTATCTTACAAAAACATGGACAATTTTTTTTCTTTTGAAGCTTGCAACAGTAACCTTACAAGTGTAGCCACAATAATAATTTTTTATAGACCCCCAGAAACCATACTCCGGATTTCTTAGCGAATTTGCAGATTTCCTATCAAATCTGGTTGTCTATCACCTGGTGCGCATTAAAGAAGATGAGTGGAAGACTGCCTTCAACACCTCCTCTGGAAATTATGAGTTCCTGGTTGTCCCTTTTGGACTCACCAATGCTCCAGCAGTTTTCCAGGGCCTGATTAATGATGTGGACTTACTAAACATTTTTGCGTTTGTTTACCCGGATAATAGATTTTTTTCCTGATCCCAGGAGGAGCACATTAGTCATGTTTATCACGTCCTTCAAGGACTCGAAAATAAACTGTACTTCAAGGCAGAAAAGTGTAAAATCCACCAGACCTCAGTCTCCCTCCTGGGCTTTAGGATATCTCCGTCTAGGATTGTGATGGAGCCTGCCAAGGTAATAGCTGAGCTTGAGTGGCCCACCCGTACATCCGCGGCAGGCTCTACAACCATTTCTTGACTTTGCCAATTTCTATAGGAGATTTATTAGGAATTGTAGTACTCTCTCGCCCCCTCCTGTAAGCCCTGACATCAAACAAGGTCCCTTTTAGGTGGAACAAACAAGCAGAGCAAGCCTTGACAAACCCTACATCTCGATTCTTGTCAGCCCCCATCTTGACTATCCCTGACCTAGCACGTCAATTCATAGTCAAAGTCGATGCTTCTGAAACCAGGGTGGGAGCTGTGTTATTTCAAAGAAGCCCCCAGGACAATAAGATTCCTCGCTGCGCATTCTTCTCACAACACCTCAGTCTGCCTGAATGCAATTACCCCACTGGAGATTGTGAGCTCCTAGCTGTCAAGCTGGCCATGGAGGAATGGAGACATTGGTTAGAGGGGGCCCAACTTCCAATCTTGGTTTGGACAAACCACTGTAACCTTGAATACCTCAAGTCTGCCAAGAGACTCAATGCACACCAAGTCCACTGGTCTTTGGTTTTTTCCAGATTCAAAATTACCATATCCTACCGCTGGTTCTAAAAACGTCAGGCCTGATGCCCTTTCCAGGCATTTCACTTCATCCCAGGAGCATTCACCCATGAAAACTGTCCTACCCTTCCAGTGTCTGGTTGTTGTCTTCGTCCTGAAAATCCAAAGAAAGGTCAAGGATGCCCTGGAGAGGGAGCGTGGCCCTAGCCCCTCAATGTGTGTTGTGGCCGGTCTCTCAATGCAACCCGGTCTTGGAAGGGGAACACCCAACTCTAGACTGGATGGCCTGTGGCCTGTCACCCACCCAGGGCGGGGCCCGCACCCTCTTTCTCCTCAAACAGTGTTTCTAGTGGGCCAGTATGGAAGAGGACGTCCGTCAATTTGTCGCAGCATGTGACGTCTGCACCCCAAACAAACCTACCAACCGACCCCCCCTGCTGGTCTGCTCACACCATTTCCCGACCGTGGTTGACCGCTTCTTCAAGGCTGCTCATTATTGCTGAACTCCTAATTATCATGTGTTCGACTCCATGGATTGCCTGTTGATATTGTTTCACATTCTGGAAGGCATTCTGCAAACTGTTAAGCTCCTTCCCAGATTTTGTCGGTCCTTTCACCATTATTAAGATCATTAATCCTTGTGCTGTCAAGCTGCTTTGCAATTGCAATACCATGTGTCGATAAATCCTACGCTTTTCTTCTCCTCTTTCCTCCTGTCGGAAATTTTCATAAGCCTGATTTCTTCTCCTCTTTCTCCTGCCTTTAGGTTCAGAACTTCAGATTTAGCAGAACGCAGAAGCGAGAGTATTCACTAGAACTAGAAGATGAACACATCACTCCTATCTTATCCACACTGCACTGGCTCCCAGTAAAATACCGCATCGACTTTGAAATACTACTACTAATACTACTCCTGACCTGTGAAGCGCATTATGAAAACTACAGCAGGGGGCAGAGCCTTTTCTTACAGAGCCACAAAGTTATGGAATAGCCTCTCTATGAATGTTCGAGAATCAGACACAGTCTTAGTAATAAAGTCCAGGCTAAAAACTTATTAGACAAAGGAGCAGATCTGGGGGACTCATGAATGTTGAGTAATATGATTATCTGGTATGTTTAGATGCTATCTTTCCCCTCTCTTATTGATCATGTTGTTGATCAAGAAAAGGGGTTGCTGTCCTAGTTAGTCTTGCCGTCTGTGCTTGCACTCCACACGAAGTACACAATATTTCTCTCTCTCTCTCTCTCTCTCTCTCTCTCTCTCTCTCTCAAGCTACATATGCCACTACTGAGCTGCAGGGACCTGTCTGAACCTTCCGCATTACCCGCCTCCGGTTAATGATCAGCATATCACCATGGTGAATGAAGACGCTTCCACTCAGCCATGAAGACGCTCCAGCTGTTCTCTGAGGATTTATGACTTCAGTTGCTTCCTCTCAAGGTTTCTTCCTATTTTGTCTCAGGGGGTTTTCCTTGCCAGCTTCGTCCTCAGTTTGCTTATCAGGGACAATAAGGGACAAACTGATTTCTGTTACATTTGCATTTTATAATTTTTTTGCCTGTGTGCAGCTGCTTTGTGACAATGACCATTGTCAGGGCTATGCAAATAAAATTGAATTAAATTGATTTGAATTACAGGTATTGGTGTGTGTGTGTGTAATTGTGTGTCAGGAGACACTGTGAGAAAGTGTAAGAGGTGAGGTTTGCTGACCCTCTGTTTAATTTTGTCTGACAGAAATGGTTTGATCATCATGAAGACGGGACTGAAGAATCGGGGCTCGTTTATAAAGTGAATCCCACGAACCTTTAATGGAAACGAGTCCTGAAGAAAGGAGAGAAAACGAAAACACAGCAGAACGATACACAGCGTCAAGTACCTAAAAAACGAGTATGAACCATTCCTACAATAATTATTAACAACTCTTTAACTCAAACGCCTCATGAATGTCCAAATAACATCTCACTTACGCTTTATAAACACCTCATTAATGCTTTAGTGAGGTGTTTATAAAGCATTAGTAATGTGTTTATAAAGCATTATTAAGGTGTTTATAGAGTGTAAATAAGGTGCTGATAAAGCATTAGTAAGGTGTTTAAAAAGCTTTAGTAAGGTGTTTATAAAGCATAACTGAGGTGTTTAAAAAAGGGTTAGTGTGGTGGAATAAAGTGTGAGTAAGGCAGTTATAATGTGTTAGTAAGGTAATTAATTTATTAACATTAAATTAGGAAAAAGTTACAATTACAGCATTCGGCAAATGTTCATATCCAGAGTGAGTTACATTTATCTCTTTTATACAACTGAGCAATTGGAGGTTAAGGGCCTTGCCTAAGGACCAACAGTGGTGGCTTGGTGGTGCTGGGTATTGAACCCTGGTCTTTCTGGTATCAGTCCAATACCTTAACCACGAAGCCACCACTTCCCGAAGTTAGTGGTCAGTGACGTCGTACCGTAAGCACACAGGAGACCTTCTTGGCCAGTGAGGGGGTGATCTGAAAGGCGTGAGAGAAACACCAGCCCTGTAGGTCAAATATGGCTTTGAGTCCATTTCTTTGCGTCTCGCTCTCCTGGACAATCAGCTCAGACGTGATGAGACTCACACGGAAAACTTCATATGCTGAAAAATGTTTTGGGTTCCACTGCCCTGAGAACAGATGAATTCAACACAGGTTAAAACATTAAGTGCTCTTAAATCTGGTAATGTTCTGGGAGTTGGTAGCTCAGTAGTTAGGGTTCTAAACTGCTATCTAGGAGGATTGTGGATTCAGTTCCCAGCATCTTGCTTCTGCTGGGGCCCTAAGCAAGGCCCTAACCCTCAACTGCTCAGTAGTATAAAGGAGATAAATGTCGCTCTAAATAATTTTACCTGCAGCTTTTTTAATAGCTCAGATCTTCTGAAGAAAGACATTTTCTTAGTTAGTGAGATGAACATTCTAAAAGAACTAACCTATCCTGTAGAGTAACACTCTGCTTCCAGTAGCGTCTCTGGACTGGAGAACCGCATGGTAATTGTTCCTCAGAAGGTCAATGATCGAGGAAGGTCGAAGGTCAGCACTGATTTCTGGACATTCATGTCTCCATTTATGGTAATTAATCAATAACTGCAGAAAATTTTTTTAGAAAAGTGTCACAGCTCAATCGGAATTACACAGAGATTACAGAACCCAGACAGGGTTCTGCTGAAAGTTCTTCATAATCACATGACTGTCTGCATATTTTCACAGTGTTTTAGAGTTCATCTGCATTCAGCACTAAACAGACAGAGATTCTATTAGGGTCTCTGTGTGGAGATCAGACAAGCTGATATATCAGACTGTCTGCTCAAAAGACCGCTTTGTTTATATCTGTTTATATTTTTATAGAACAGTGATTTCCTGAGCCTGAGATACCAGGCAGCAACAGGGACCTTTATTTACGGCTACAATTATGCCACAGACTGTTGTGGAGTTCAAAGTCGTTTATTCTATTATTACTTCAAAGAATATCTGAGAATATTTAATTAAATAGATTTTTATTTTATTAATATCAAATAGGTTTTATGATTATTAGCACAGCTCAGTGACTGTAAACCCCAAGAATAAACACACAGCAGAACTGATTCTAAATACAAACACTCAAACAACATTTAGCAGATGGCTTCACCAACAGTGACCTACAGATGATACTTGGACCTGTGAAGCAGTAAATTAGGAGAGTGTGATGCAGTGATGGAGAAATTGAGAGAGTCAGATGGACTGATGGATGATTTGAGAGTGTGATGCAGTAATGGAGGATTTGAGAGAGTGTGTTGCAGTATAGGGGACGTAAAAGAGTGAGATGGAGTGATAGGGATCTTGGAGAGTAAGATGGAGTAATGGTGGATCTGAGAGAGTGTGTTACAGTGATGAAGGATCTGAGAGAGTGTGTTGCAGAGTTTGGTGTAAGAAGAGCTTTGTTGTCAGTGGCTGCTGCTCCTATTATGGCTTTGTAAACAAGCACCATGTTTAGTATCTGATGCAGCAGATGCTGCTGTTCAAGTTCTAGGAGTTTTATTGTCATTTCAACCATATATAGCAGAATGCAGTACACAGTGAAATGAGAACGGTTTCTCCAGGACCCCCTGGTGCTACACAAAACACAGAATTCCACAAAATAGCAAAGGGCCACTAGTGCAACCTGGTGCAGACACTGCAGAACAGACATTGCAATAAACAATACAAGCATTACAAAGACAGTGCAGAACAGACCCTCTGTCTGTTGTAGTGCAGCATAAGAGAACTTTTAAAAACACAACGTTTTGATTAGTTTTTAACTGGAATGCAGCTTTACAAACATGGTGCAGGGGTCCAGCTGAGCCCTTAATCCAGGCCATTAACCCTCAACTGCTTGCTGGTATAAAGGAGATAACTGCCAGTCTAGATTTCTGTCAATATTTTGCTGAAACCCAGTGATGGTTAGTAGGAACTACAAATAAACCCAAATATCCAAACTATATTATAAAAGCAGGAATTCTCCACTGAGCAAAACTCAGAGTCATCTGTGTGTTTTAGTGTGTTTCTGCTTCCTGTTTGGTTTTAAAGTTCTGCTCTGTGATCTTGAACCCTACACATAAATCTCCACTGTTTATTACTGAACTAAAGTCAAAACTCAAAAATGTTGTGTGAAAATCAAACTCTGATCATCTGATCATTACGGTGTGTGTTTTAATGCGAGTGATAAATAAATGTACAGATGTTCTGACCTTTAGTGCCAGTTCCACATCGAAATCTCTGGCTCTCAGGAACCGGATCAGAAACGTATCAGATAAATTAGGCTGTGATCTGAGACTGGGTTCTCTCTCTGCTCGGTGTCGCAGCTCCAGCAGGTGAGCTTTAATCTGCTTGGAGTCCACAGGGAGATCCTGCAATTCCAAAACACCTCCAGATCCTAAAGCTTTCATGACCACCAGACAATCAGACCCGACAACAACCATCTAAACTGTTTAAACACACACTGCTGGAGTTTTAGTAAAACATTTACACACAGTGCCCTTACCCCTATAACACACACACACACGCACACACAGACACAGACACAGACAAACACACGCTGCCATTTCATTGCACAATGCCTAGCAAAACATAGCAATATAGATCCGTATCCCTGTGCCTGCATGCGTGTGTGTGTGTGTCTGAGTGTGTGTGATTTCAGTGGTGATTAAACTGACTGTTATACATACATATTTCTATTAAGCACTAAACTCTCACACATTTCCTCCTGTGTCCTTTCCAAATTCTCTTCTTTTTTAAATATTTCAAAATGTGTTTTGAGTCTCAGACTGAACAAAGTTCAGGCACACACACACACAATATAAAACCAAAGTGTATTTACTTACTTTTGTCTATAAATATATAGTCACATGATCTCCTACAGTGAAGGAAAATTATTTGATCCCCTGCTGAATTTAATTATTTTAATAGAATAACAACAAAACATTATTATTTTAAAATAATTTATGAATTAATTTGTATTTTAATGAGTAAAGTAATTATTTGATCCCCGATCAGTCAGCAGGATTTCTGTCTCCCAGGTGTCTTTAATACAGGTAACGAGCTGACTCTTATTGAGGGAATCTCTTAAAGAAAACACTTTTTAGGGGGAAACTCTTTTAAAGGACACTCTTAGAGGGACTCTCTTTACACAGTGTAACTACATAATTCCTGCTCCCTGTTTTTCACCCAGATGAGGACGGGTTCTCTGTGGAGTCTGGTTCCTCTCGAAGTTTCTTCCTATTTCCATCTCAGGGAGTTTTTCTTTGCCACCGTCGCCCCCTGGCTGCTCATCAGGGACGAACTGATTTCTGTTTTATTTTTATCTTATCATTTCTGTGATTGTGCAAAGCTGCTTTGTAACAAGCACCAAACTAATAAAATTAAAATAATAGCAAAGCGAATGTGTGTCAATCAAAGCAAAAGGCAATCCTACATACGCCAACGTTTAACTATTTACAGCATTTTAAATGATCACAATAATTCTTTTATTTCTTCATGTGACAGTGAAAATGCTGTGTCATGTGAACAACCCACATAATTGACTTCCTTATGTTTTCATTGACACACATTCAGTTTGATATTATTTTCATATAGCAGAAATGGAAGCATCGAAGTTTGGTGTAAAATATTCAGCTTTTGTTTTAGATTTGACTCAAAAGTGTTTTTTGGCGTGACTCTCAAACACGATTTAATTCATCTCAACTTTTATAAATTAAAAACGAAAGCATAAAATGTTAATGAATACCTCAGGCATCGATTTACCAGTGTCTATTTTATTAAATGGTGATGTATATTTCCATCTATATTTTTCTAAAAGCTTCTATTTTGTCAGAAAAACTCCTGTCCTCTGGTGTGACACCACTCATAAATCTGCCAGTTTTACATTAACCCTATTTAGGGTCATGTTCCTGAAGTCCACTGTGAAGCCCATCACATGTTCACATGGTAAGTTTTTGTTTCAGAATTGTTTAGATATTTTTTTAACTACTTTACTCGTGTTTTGTTATTTGATGTGACACTTTTTTAATATGAGAAGTATATTTTTACATTCACGGCATTCATTAGACGCTCTTATCCAGAGCGACTTCAATTTATCTATACAAAAAGCCATACAGACAGATAATATCACTGGTGTGACACCTGCACTCTCACACCGGTCGATGAAGACGTCACACTAGAGGACAAGATCTCTTCAAGGAAAAATTTAATAATTAAAAAATGTATTATTGTTTGATCATTTTAGTGCTTTTAAATGCAATATTTACATTAATAAAACATTAATAAAACAAACATTAAATGTAAGACAGGCAATAACATTTCAGTATAGAGAGAAAATTACCAGGAATCCAAAAACACACTCAACAAAAGTAAAATTTGGGATTTGAATATTTTGATTTCAGTGATGTGGAAAAATTCTGTTTGTGTAGCTGAAAAATCCTGATTAGTTTTTTTACATAGCAGATGATTGTTGTTGTATCTGAACCAGCTTCTGCTTTACTCTGACTTGTTTTATCAGTAACTCTAACACAGGCCTCAGAAATTGTGTCAAGCATAATTACATGAAATTGTAGTTATATTTTAAATGTTCTGCGTAGTTTAAATGTAATTAATACTTTTCGGGGGGGTTTAGGAGTATATGTCTGATGTACGACTAACAGCACACAGCTTGTGTGGAGAGGGGTTTAATGTGAAGCCCACAGATGGAGTGAGATCCAGTTGATCCTCAGACACCCCAGCTGGAGGAGTAAAGCGAAAGTGCTGCAGTAAAGAGGTGAAAAATAGGAAGAGTTCCATCCTGGCCAAACTCTCTCCCAAACACACTCTGCGCCCTGAAAACAAGACAATCTTAAAAACCAACCAAATTCCACAGCACCAAATTCAGCAGATGAAGCGTTTAAAACTACCGGCAGAAAAAGGCATGAAGGCATCATTCTTTTTGAATCGTCCGCTCTCATCTAGGAAATGTGCAGGGTTAAAGGCCTGTGGCGTCTCCCATTCACACTCGTCCCACAGCACAGATGTCAGGAGCGGAAACACACATGTACCCTGCACAGAACATAAGCTTTACAGGTCAATATCCATAAAAACACTTTTATTTATATGACATAAGAAATATGTAGTTTAAGTTCACTGTTTTATTGTGCTTGCCTACAGCTAACGCTAAAGATTATTATTAACAATAACAACAATTATAATAATATACCTTCCTGATAAAGAAGCCCTGGAATTCAACATCACAACTGGTGGTGTGAGGGAGACTCATGGGTATTATGTTAGCCAGTCTCTGAGTTTCATGGATCACTGCATCTGTATAAGGCAAATTTTTTCTGTCCTCCGCCACTGCCTGTCGTCCACTAAGGATTCTGTCAATCTCTTCCTGGACACGTTCTAAAAATAAAACACACAAACTCAATTCTGACGCAGTAGACTACACCTGCATACTGTATCCGCCGGTGTACAAACAAAAAAAGAGTTCCTGTGTAGAGTCCTACCCTGAACCTGAGGATATTTGGCCATTAGCAGTAGACACCAGCGCAGAGTTGTGCTGGTGGTGTCAGTACCCGCAGCAAACAGGTTGGAAACTGTTGTAATCAGATTCTTTTCATGGAACAAACTGTCCTTATCTTCAGATTCCTGATCATCAAAAACAACACAGAACAATTAGCTAAGGTGAAATTCATCACATTTTTTATTATCGAGCTAATTATTGTAATGATTATCAACAGGGACGGACCGAACTTTTAGGGGGCCCAAGCAGAATTTTAACTGGGAGCCCCTCGGTACCACCAATATGACCAATTATTGTCAATTGTTGATTATTCACACACTGTAAAGCTTACACACTCATAATTACTGTGATTTCTTGTAACTGTGTTGTTAACATCATACTAATGTTTTTGACCTTTCTGTGATTCCTGCATCCTAGTAACATAATGGCTACAGGGGTCGGAAGCATGATGTGGTTATTACTGATCAATACAATGTTTATTACAGCAGAGCTTTTACTTACAGAGCCCAAAAGTATTTATTCCCCTTGAACATTTTGTCACTTTACAACCACCAACACAAACTTGAATGTATTTTATTGAGATTTTTTGTAACACAACAAACACCAACACAACAAAGTAGCACAAAATTGTGAAGTGAAGTGGAACTAAAATGATATACGGGTTTTTAAAATTTTAAGCAAACAATAATTTGAAAAGTGTGGTGTGCATTTATAACCCCCCCCCCATACTCCGATACCCCTGAATAAAATCCAGTGCAATCAATTGCCTTCAGAAGTCACCTAATTAGTTAATAAAGCCCACCTATGTGTAATTTAGTCTCAAAACACTCTCTTTCTGTGAAAGCCTCTGTGAAAGCCTCAGTTTGTTAGAGAACACTAGTGAACAAACAGCATCATGAAAACCAAGGAACTCACCAGACAGGTCAGAAGATACAGTTAGGGAGACATTTAAAGCAGGGTTAGGTTATAAAACATATTCCAAGCTTTGAACATCTTAAGAAGCACTGTTCCAATCCACCATCCAAAAATGAAAAAAGTATGCCACAACTGCAAACCTACCAAGACATGGCTGCCCACCTAAACTGACAGACATCGCAAGGGAAGCACTGGTCAGAGAAGTAGCCAAGAGGTTCATGGTCACTCTGGAGGAGCTGTGCTCTGGTCAGGTGAGACCAAAGTTGAACTCATTGGCCCAAATGCAAAGCGCTATGTGTGGTGGAAAAGTAACACTGCTCATCACACTGAACACACTATCCCCATTGTGAAACATTGTGGTGGCAGCATGATGCTGTGTGGATGCTTTTCTTCAGCAGGGACAGGGAAGCTGGTCAGAGTTGACGGGAAGATGAATGGAGCTTAATACAAAGCAACCCTGGAAGAAAACCTGTTGAAGGCTTAGAAGACTTAAAGATGAAGATTCACTTTCCAGCAAGACATTGACTTTAAACATACAGCCAGCGCTACGACAGAATGGTTTGGATCAAAGAATATTCGTGTGTTAGAATGGCCCAGTAAAGATCTAGACCTAAATCGTATTGTGCTTCTGTGGCATGACTGGAAAATTGCTGTTTACAGACGCTCCCCATCCAATCTAGATGTGCAGCGCTGATAGAGACATACCCCAAATATTGACGCGGGGGACTGAATACACAGCACACTTTACAGATTTTTATTTGCTTAAAATGTTGAAAACCGTATATCATTTTCATTTCACTTCACAATTGTGTGTTTGTGTTGGTCTGTTCACAAAAAAACTCAATAAAATACATTTATTTGTGGTTGTAAAGTGACAAAATGTAAAAAATTTAAAGGGGTACAAATATTTTTTCAAGACACTGTTTATTCTTTTCTAAACTGTATTGTTATTTTTTAAAACATTAATTTGTAAAACAGAATGACGACACTATGACATTTTTTCCTCTTGTATTAAGATTTACAGGGACCAACAATGTGGTTAAAGCCCAGCTGAGAGTCCCAGGTTTATATTAGAACCTACAGCATTAGATTTACAAGTGATTCCCAGAATCTCAGTAAAAACTCTGCATAATAAAAAAACTATTTAAAAAACATTGTGAACGTTTCAAAAATGAAATGTATTTCACCTCTGCATTTTTCTTGCGTATAAGAAAAGAATCAACCAATCCCCTGGTTTCCTCCGGATTTAGAGTCTCCTCCAGATTGTCCACAAGCTCCTTTATTTGCCTTAAATTTTGCTCACGGTTTTTCATCATAAGCTTCCAGTTCTTTAGCCAGCATTGCGTCCAGGGAAACATATTATAAATCTACAAGTAAATGCAAACAAATCTTCATCTTACACATCAATCAGGCAAAACATTATGATCACAGACAGGTGAAGTAACTAAACACTAACATGGCTTAAAAACTTATATGAGCCTGAAAGTTGATGTTAGAAGCAGAAAAATAGGTCGAGTGTGAGGATTTGAACGAGTTTGACGAGAGCCGCACTGTGATGACTGAACGACTGAGTCAGAACATCTCCAAAACTGTAGATCTTATGTGGTCTTCCGGTGTGCAGGGGTCAGGATCTATCAAAAGAGCTCTAAGAAAGGAACAGTAATGAACCGGTGACAGGCTCATGTGTGGTCGAGGTTCATTGATGCAGGTGGGAAGTGTGGATGGACCGTGTGTTCTGATCCAACAAACAACAAGTTACTGTAACTCAAACTGCTAAAGAAGCTTATGCTGGTTCTGGTAGAAAGGTGTCAGAATACACAGTGCAGCACAACATAGCAGTGGAAGACATTGGCCTGTTCTGATATAAAATCTGTGCCCAAAATAGAATGTTGATTGAATAAGTGAGTTTGGTACCTGTATCGATGGGGACCCACTAATCTTGATATTTTCGTTGGTCCGATTAACCATTTCTAAAAATTGAGGGTCACTGTATTCGAACCTGCTTCCATACACAATGGCTGAGATAACATTCGAGGTGGCATAATTTAATGGCTGTGACGTATCAAATGGTTTTCCTGCAATTCAAAGTAAATAAACATTTTGTAAACATACCTAAACTGGCATTATAAAAACATTTACAATTAAAATCAATTACAATTAGAGTTATTATTAGTTACTTTTCTAAAACATTTGTTTTCCTGCTTATCAAAATTAACAAATGCTGTGGCTAGTGAAAATGTTTATTTTGGTATCCTTAAAAACAGCATGAAGCTGCATTTAAAATAAAAACCTTAAATGTAACAAAATGTTTATTGCAAACAAGGAAATGAACTGAGTGTTAAATTCTATGCAATATTTAAATACATGAAATATTAGAAAAGTAAAATGTTTAAATATTGAAATAGTGACTGCATTTTTACCGACATTAAATTCTGTAAAATTTTACCCTGTAAATCCTTTAACACCTTCCTTAAATGCTGAGTTTCTTCAATAATTTTTTGCTCACTCCCTTTTTTGCCCATCCCAAAGTCTCGCAGGCTGGAAAGTGAAAATCGCCTCATTTCTTTCCAATTCTCCCCATTGCTAAACAGAATTCCTGAAGTTACAAGAAAGTTAATGTTACTTAAGAGAAAAATGGACATTTTAAATTCACTGGTAAGAGAGTAAAAATCTTATTAAGGGAAAGTGGTAGCACAGTGGCTGAAGCCTGAAGGCCCTGAGTTTTTTTTTCCAGATGGCAGGAGTGTGTAAAGTGTGTGTGGTGTCGTCCACAATGCTTTTGGCTTTGCAGATGCAGTCTGTGGTGTAACTGTCTGTAATAGTGGAAAGAAGATTTCTATGGTCCTTCTGTAGAACATGATCAGGTTGTTGATTTAAGATGTGCATTGCTATAGAGTCATGGGTCAGCAGATTAAACAGCAGTGGTCTGAACACACAGCCCTGCAGAACCACAGTTCTCAGATACTGATACCAATATGGGACTGACTAAGGTCTTTCAGATTCTAGTCCAGGATCCAGCTGTAGAGAGGGATGTTCAGGCCCAGCAAGCTCAGATTCTCCATTAGGTGCAAAAGAATGACTATAAATGCTGAACTGAAGTCATTCACGCATAAGTGTCCTCTGATGGTAACTTTTTCTTTCTGTTGTGCTGATTTTTTTTTTGATGTACATGTAGGTCTGACACCTTGTAGACCAGCTAAGTGGGAATAACTAAAGACATGGAGAAATCTATTAGGATGTCTTTGGTCTGGAGTTGAATCTTGACGTCTGCTGGTGTGTGTGTCTTAAGATTTGTCAGTGTAGATAATGGAACCTCACTGAATTATGCATTGGTTATTAGGCGAATACGCCATTGTCATTATCCCACGACAGGCACAGATTACAGTGATTTATCTGAAATATTGAACATATTGATTTCGATCTTCTCAGGCTGATGTTTCTTGATCTCTGGTGCCATGTGTATTTACAGAACTAACGTGCTGACTTGATTTGTGAAGAATTGTGTCCTGTAATAATCGCACACGCCTGTTTTTAAATAAGTTTGGGATTGTTGCTCTTGGCGACTGTGTTGTGTGTTGGACAGCGCAAACAGCTGCACTACAAATCTAATAACAGTTTGTATAAGAAAAGAAACATTAAAAACAGAGAAATGTTTCATTACTAAATACATTTTTAATGATAAATACTGATAACATTTATTTTTACATTTTGTGACACTGAAAATGTCATAACACCCAACACACACACACACACACACACACACACACACACACACTGTAAATAACTTCCATGAGTTACTCACCAGATCCTACACTTAAGTCATGGAAGATTTGGGGAATATCTCGGTTCCAAATTCCACTGCATTATTTACAAGTGCTTGTTTAACGGTTTGATATCCTGACAGGACGACAACTTTCTTAGGTCCAAAATACACTGTGAAGACCGAGCCATATTTTTTGGCCATCTGTAAAAGTTAGTCAAGTGTAAATTAATAAAACCGAATATTATGTGGTATTTAATTAAAATAGTTTTAAAATATTGAACATTTAAAATGGATTATTTACATTTTATAAACTCGTAATTTTAAACAAGAAACTTTTGGTAAATTCTCGGACGGAAAATATCCAGTTTTTAAAAATACTGATTTGAATTGAGGTGAAAAAATTCGGTACATAAATTTAATGTTAAAAATACAAACTAGGGAATTCAGACCCTACAGAAAGTCCAAAGGGCCTCCACAGGGAACGAGTTAATCATCTCGAGAAAGTCAAAAGCTGCATTTCTCCATTCACACAGAGGAAAGAGATTTCTAAACATCTACACTTTATTATTTATATGTTAGTTTAACGTTACCAGAATGTAAATCATTAATCTAAAGGTCTCTGGTGTTTGTTTTTTGAAGTTTATTTGCTGAGCTTTATTTGTGATCATGTGATCCCTGTGTCTATAAACTGTGTTTTAAGCTGAAGACTTGAACACTGTAAACAGTGATGGAATTACAGTGATTAAGCTTTGACACAGAATATCGTGTGAAGACTTTTAAACCCTTTATAGACCTTTCAGCATTCATAGTGTCTTCATAACATGCAGTCTGTCCAGATCGTCTGCACTCATACACCCCATACGATCAGAGACGCAGACTGAACACTAATAACACACTGGAGGGTCTCCGTCCTCTTTAGTCCAGAGGACATGACGTCTGTGATTTCCAACAAGAATGTCTGATTATAGAAAACTTTTTCATTTTGTAAAAATTTCAGTATACTTTTATTTTTAATTTTACCTACAGAACAGTTCACATTATATTTGCAGTACAGATGTAGAATACCTTAAAATGAGACCAATTTAATCTGGCGTGCTAAAATAGTTCCGGTACATGCACACCAGTCCCACATTGATCTCTTTTTCAACTGAAATTAGGAGTTAATAAAGCAAATTATAATTTTTATACTGATAATAATCAGTAAAATCACAGCTC
The DNA here is from genome assembly GCA_005784505.1 of Bagarius yarrelli. Lineage (NCBI taxonomy): Eukaryota > Metazoa > Chordata > Actinopteri > Siluriformes > Sisoridae > Bagarius > Bagarius yarrelli. Next base: position 35,766 of record VCAZ01000415.1, read on the forward strand.
TGTTAATTATTCCACCTCTTTTATCTAAACCATTTATTGTAAATAAAAACACTAATAAGCAGGGACATGTGTTAAACCTATTGACTTCAGTATGTAGCATTAAAGGAGCTAGTCTGTCTCAGTTTAGTTCTTTATCTACATCAGACTTGTCCCGTCCAGCAGACGGTGTTGACTGATCTTTGCGTCAGTAGCAGTAAATCAGTATGTAATAGGACACAATGACGATCTTATTCTAACATTTGGATTAGATTTAGAAAGATACTATCTATACTAGTCTGAAACTATCTCAGCCCATTGACTTCTTTATCTTAAAATGCAGCTTATAAATTAAATATATTTTCTAGGATTTACAAGCTGAGAAACAATCCAATCTAAAAGGCTTTACTAAAATTCACAATTAACCTGAAACTGAGCAAAATGATGCCTAATAAATAAAACATTTACTGCCAATCTTTTATTTACAGTTTACAGTCATGTATAAATAACAGTAACACTCTCGTGTGTGTGTGTGTGTGTGTGTGTGTGTGGGGACAGTTTATTCTTGGAAAATCGCCAAACAATGTGCAAAATCTGCCCCTAACTTTTATTGTACGTTCAGTATTTACTGAATTGACCTTTACTGTTGAGCGCACAAACTGACCGTCCAGCCAAAATACACCTTTACATGGATATCTGTTTTATTTTTTATTATTTATTTATTTATTGTATATGATAAATTATTTATGGAATATCTTTGTATGCCATAAGCAGATTTTTCATGGAGCACAGACGAATCAGAGATCTGAAAAGTGATACTTACTTCATACAGTGATATGTAGGGTCTCTTAAGGTTCATCTGCAGCAGGTTCCCCAGGATGGGCAGTGGTTTTGGACCTGGAGGTTCCCTGTTTACTTCTTTTGAGCAGGAATTCGAAAAAATGAGATAAACCATCAGCAGGAACAAAAGACTGAGCAATATGCCTGAGCTCGAGGATTGCAGGAGAAATTCTTTCACCAAACACATTGCTGAAGTGTGAGAGGATAAAACAAGAATAAAACAAGACACTCGAGTTCGAGTTCTTCTTCTTCTTCTAGAGTTTTGATGAGTTACAGATCAGTAGTGATGATTACATGAAGCTTTTCTTCTCGACTGAACGGTAAAAAATTTGTCTGTTTTATGAATGATGTGGTACATACCGCCACCTACTGTATATATGTAGTAAAGACTAGGATTCACTCGTATATATTAATAGATCTAAATTCTAATATAAATCGCAGTTTCTTTAAGATTTTCTACAGTAGCTTTCTGCGTCTTTAACTTTTTCTCCTGTTTTTCCCAATATACCATTAATGTTCTATTTTTCTTTCTGTCTGAGCGCCTGTCCTTTACTCTGTTCCTCTCCTCCCTCTATGTCCTACAGTGTAATATTATAAGATTAGCACTTTCTGTAATTTTACACTAAAAGCGTTTATCTGATTCACTATTTTTTCTAGTAAAAACAATGTTTTGTGAACAAATCTCCATCTGGATAAAACTGATTTCTGTGTATTAACCGTTACCTTTATGTCACTCACTTCGACGTGTCGAGTGACTTCGGTGCCAAGCCCAAGCCTGAATAGAGAGGGTTTTGTCAGGAAGCGCATCCGACGTAAAACTCTGCCAAATCTAAATATGCGAATCATATTTCAGGAGCGATCCTGAAAGAGGAGTTTGTAAAGAATGTTCTGGAGGTGAAAATAGTGTCAGCTGATGAGTCTGAAGTTAGAAATTGAAGGGCTGATGGTTACACCCCACAAGTAGGTTGTGAGTTAGAAGAGAAAGAGAGGTTCTGGCAGGAGTTAGATGAGGTAATGGTGAGTATTCCCAGAGGAGAGAGAGTAGTGATGGGCGCAGACTTTAATGGACATGTTAGTGAGGGGAACAGAGGTGATGGGCAGGTTTGGAGTCAGGGAAAGGAACAGTGAAGGACAGATGATAGTAGACTTTGCTAAGAGGATGAAGATGGCTGTGGTAAATAGAAGCACACAGGTAGATTACATATTATGTGGATGAAGCAATCTAAAAGAGATTAGTGACTGTAAAGTTGTGGTGGGAGAAAGTGTAAAGTGTAGTGCCAGACAGCATAGAATGGTGGTGTGTAGGATGAAGATGTTGGTCTGGAAGAAGAAAAGATCAAAGGTAGAGAAGAAAAACAAAGTGGTGGAAGCTGAAAAAGGAAGAATACTGTGAAGAATTTAGACAGCAGTTGAAACAGACTCTGGGCGGTCAGCTAGTGTTTTTAGATGAATGGCAAACTACAGCAAAAGTGATCAGGGAAACAGGAAGAAAGGTGCTAGGTGTGTCATATGGAAGGAGAAAAGAAGATAAGGAGACTTGGTGGTGGAATACAGAAGTTCAGGATAGTATACAGAGGAAGAGGTTAGCTAAGAAGAAGTGGGACATGGAGAGGACTGAGGAAACTAGACACAAATACAAGGATTTGGACTTGGTTGAGCCAACCAGAAGGCATATGATAAGTTGTACACTAGGATAGACACCAGAGAAGGAGAGAAGGACTTGTACAGGTTAGCAAGGCAAAGGGAATAAGATGGGAAGGATGTGCAGCAGGTTAGGGTTATTAAGGATCAAGATGGAAAGCTTCTCACAAGTGAGGAGAGTATATAGAGAAGATGGAAGAAGTACTTTGAAGAATGAGGAAAATGAGAGGGAGAAAAGGGTAGAAGAGTAAACAATGTGAAGCAGGAAGTGCAAAAGATTAGTGCAAACGAAGTTAGAATGGCTTCGAAAAGGATGAAAAAAAAGGTGGTCGGTTCTGATGAAATACCCGTGGAGGTGTGGAAATGTCTAGGAGAGGCAGCAGTGGAATTTCTTACTAGATAAGGAGTGAGAAGATGCCTGAGGAATGGAGGAGGAGTGTAATGGTGCCTATCTTTAAGAACAAGAGTGATGTGCAGAGTTTTAACAACTACAGATGAATAAAGTTGATGAGTCATACAATGAAGGTATGGGATAAGTGGAAGCTGGGGGTAGTAGATATTTTTGAGCAGCAGTATGGCTTTATGCCCCGACTACAGATGCAATCTTTGCTCTGAGAATGTTGACGGAGAAGTACAGAGATGGTCGTAGGGAACTGCATTGTGTTTTTGTAGACCTGAAGAAAGCATATGACAGGGTACCAAGAGAAGAGCTGTGGTATTGTATGAGGAAGTCAGGAATAGCAGAGTATGTCAGGGTGGTGCAGGATATGTATGAGAGGAGCGGGACAGTAGTGAGGTGTGCAGTAGGTCAGACAGAGGAGTTTAAAGTGGAGGGACTGCATCAGGGATCAGCTTTGAGCCCCTTCTTGTTTGCTGTGGTGATGGATCGGTTGACAGACGAGGTCAGACAGGAATCACCTTGGACAATGATGTTTGCAGATGACATCTGATCTGTAGTGAGAGCAGGTGGGGGAAAACCTGGAGAGGTGGAGGTTTTCTCTGGAGAGAAGAGGTATGAAAGTCAATCATAGCAAGACAGAGTACATGTGTTTGAATGAAAAGTAGGGAAGTGAAACAGTGAGATGAAGAGGTAAAGAAGTTACAGGAGTTTAAGTACTTGGGGTCGACAGTCCAGAGCAAAGGACAGTGTGTAAAAGAGGTAACGAAGCAAGTACAGGTAGGTTGGAATGGGTGGAGAAACGTGTCAGGGCTGACGTGATTTAAATCCTACTTATCTGACCGCCAACAATTTGTAGCAGTGAATGAAGAGGTATCATAGCGCTCGCAAGTAATGTATGGAGTACCCCAAGGCTCAGTTCTAGGACCGTTACTTTTTACACTTTACATGTTACCCTTGAGAGAGATTAATAGGAAACATGGTGTTAGCTTTCACTGCTATGCTTATGACACTTAGCTATACATTTCCTCGACTGAGCCTGGTTCTCCCAAGGGTTTTTTTCTTTATTTTTTCACCGATTAAGTTTTGGTTCCTTGCAGCTGTTGCCTCTGGCTTACTTAGTTGGGACAAATTTTTGGATATCAATCAAATGGACTGTTCTAATGAATGTTTAATATGGTTGTTTCTGAGGTATTTCTGTAAAGCTGCTTTAAAACAATCCTGATTGTTAAAAGTGATATATAAATAAAAGTGACTTGACTTGATGTGTGACAGGAAAATATCAGCCAGAATTAAGGGGAAGTTGTACAAGACAGTAGTGAGACAGCTATGATGTATGGTTTAGAGACAATGGTAAGACAGCTATGATGTAAGGTTTAGAGACAGTGGTAAGACAGCGATGATGTATAGTTTAGAGACAGCGATGATGTATGGTTTAGAGACAGTAGTGAGACAGCTATGATGTATGGTTTTAGAGACAGTGGTGAGATCAGCTATGATGTATGGTTTAGAGACAGTGGTGAGACAGCGATGATGTATAGTTTTTAGAAAGACGGTGGTGAGACAGCGTGATGATGTATAGTTTTAGAGACGGGTGGTGAGACAGTGATGTAAGTGGTTTAGAGACAGCGGTGAGACAGCTATGATGTATGGTTTAGAGACAGTGGTGAGACAGCTATGATGTATGGTTTAGAGACAGTGGTGAGACAGCTATGATGTATGAGGAGGTATATGGATGTAATAAACAAGGACATGAAGTTAGTGGTTGTGAGTGAAGAGGATGTTTTGAATATTGAACATATATGGTTAGGTGGAGACAGATGATTCGCTGTGGCGAACCCCTAAAAGGGAACAGCCGAAAGGTGAAGAAGTATATTTCCTGTCTGAAAATTTAAAAACAAAATTTCTTGTTTAAAATTCCAAGTTTATAAAAATATAAATAATCAATTATGTTAAATTTTAAATTGTAAAGGAACAGATGGGAGGGGATCCATGTTGCAGCAAAAAGGCTTTAATAACAAAAGTAGCGAAATCCAGAAGAATAGTCACACATAAGCAGAGGTCATACACAAATGAACACAGGCAAACAATCCAAAAAACGCCAGGCAAAAACGTAGTCAAAAACAGGCAAGAAATCCAATGAACCATAAAATACATAACCATGAACCAGAAAATACACGAACCAGAAAATACACGAACCAGAAAATACAACGAACCAGAAGAACTCTTAGTAAGTTGCTGGGCAAACAATACTTAGCGATAAGCGCTAGTTTATATAAACGCGCCAAACAGGAAGGAAGTAACCCCGGAAGTAGAACGCGAAGGTCAGTACTCCGGTGTGGGCGCCCTCTGGTAGTTGGGAGACGGATTCCTTACATAAATGTTTAATATTCAAAATGATCTTAAATACCACATAATATTCAGTTTTATTAATTTACACTTGACTAACTTTTACAGATGGCAAAAAAAGATGGCTCGGTCTTCACAGTGTATTTTGGACCTAAGAAAGTTGTCGTCCTGTCAGGATATCAAACCGTTAAACAAGCACTTGTAATAATGCAGTGGAATTTGGAAACCGAGATATTTCTCAAATCTTCCATGACCAAACTAAAAGAATATGGTGAGTTATTCATTGTTGTGTGTGTTTTGTGTGTGTGTGTGTGTGTGTGTGTGTGTGTGTGTGTTTGTATTGGCTGTTAAGACAGTGTCACTGTTGCACAACTTAAAATAAATGTCATTAGTGCAGTGATTAAGGTGTTGCACTGCTCACTGGAAGATTGGGGTTTGATTCCCAGGACCACAAATTTGCCACTGTTGGGCCCCTGGGTTACCCCGAAAGGCATGTTTACAGTCTTCCGTCCAGTTCACAGGATTTTGGGCCGCTTTTATAGTCAGGTTGGTCAGTGCTACTGCTAAGTTGTAGAATTGTTGGATGAATCGGCAGTACCACCCCACTAGCCCAAGAACGACTCATCTCTTGCCTTGCCCACTCACACTTGGCCACATTTAGTGTCAGGCCAGCTTCTTGCTCAGGACCTGTTTCAAGTGCCGAAGATGCTCTTTCCAGGTGCCACGGTATATGACTACATCATCCAGATACGCAGCGCAGCAGTCTTCACAGTCTCTGAGAACCTGATCCATGAGTCGTTGGAACGTTGCGGGTGCCCTATGTAACCCGAATGGCATGGTGGTATAATGGAATAGTCCTAGCGGAGTTTTATATGCTAAATCATCCAAATCACTAAATTATCCAATATGTGACTTTGGTTTAATTACTTACACTTTTCTAAATCAAGAATACCTCAGGCATAATTTAACTAGTGTTTATTTTATTGAATGGAAATATTTCTTTTTGTCTATATATTCTAAAAGCGTGTGAATCATGGACATTCAGCGGGACGTTTATGAAGCCAGAGAAAGATGTTCTAACTGAATAAATGATGCTTGGTTTGCATAGAAGAAATGAGAAGAGACAGCAAATCTTTTGGTAGCTGGTGTAAAAAATTAAGAAAGCCAGGCGTTTCCTTCTGCATGGCATGCTGAAGAAAGCTAATGTATGCAACTAGCGGGAATTATACCCCAGTCATAGTGCAGCTGTCAATTACAGGTCAATGGCCGGTCAGTGTTTTGGAGCCATGCTCCTCCGGGATGTTCTCCAAGTCATACGTTCGTTCCCCAGAGCGGAAGGCATAACCTGATCCGCTTTGCACGCACCACCTGGGCACTGGTCATCCAGGGGCAATCCAATCTATCTCACCGTTTAAATTACATCTGGTGGCTTGGATTGGCTAACAATGTCAGAAGGTACATGAGGCAATTTTCACTTTCCAGCCTGCGAGACTTTGGGATGGGCAAAAAAGGGAGTGAGCAAAAAATTATTGAAGAAACTCAGCATTTAAGGAAGGTGTTAAAGGATTTACAGGGTAAAATTTTACAGAATTTAATGTCGGTAAAAATGCAGTCACTATTTCAATATTTAAACATTTAAATTTTATGTATTTAAATATTGCATAGAATTATTAACTACAGAAAATAGAATTTAACAGTTTAAGTCAGTGTCACACAGCAAAGGTAATGATGTTTTTTAAAATATCAAGATTAGTGGGTCCCCATCGATACAGGTACCAAACTCACTTATTCAATCAACATTCTAAAAGTCTATTTTTGGCCAAAGATTTTTGGCCATAAAGCCACGAACTCCAGTAGAGCCCTAAAGGTGTGCTGTGGGATTTGGATGCTCAAGTCCAGGTCCAATCCATAAAGGTGCCACAGTTCAGACGTGTTTGTTCAGCACACAAATTATTGAATGAATTGATATTTGGGGGAATTTGGAGGCCAGGTCTACACTGCAGTTGTTAACCTTAAACAAACCACCTCCAGGCCCGCAATATCCCCAGTGTGATGTCACTTAATATTGTGGTAGCCCAGTGGTTACGGAATTGAATTGCTAATCAGATCCACTCTGGTAAAGAATCGGATCACATACTCGAGTCGTGCTACAACTATTCTTTCCATTATCTTGCATGGAATAGATGCTATTGGTCTATAATTATTTGAGTTAGACTGATCCTTACCAGGCTTTGCTATTGGAACAATAATTCCTTGTTTCTTTGTCTCAGGTAATTTTTCTTCTACCCATATCCTATTAAATAGTCCTAGAATAACATTGCATATATTATCCTTTCCTGGTGAATTATTTCATACTACTTATCTCCGCTTTTCCCGCTGATATTTAACTATTAACTATTTAAAGAAATCAAATACAAATTCTTTCCTTACTCTCTTTATCGCTTCATTATTCACCAAGATGGCGGCACAGGAGTATCCACTTCAGATCCAAAATGGTGCTATTTATGTTTTTAGCTCTACCAAAAACAGCACATGGACACCGAAAGCATTGGTGTTCATGTATACGACCAGCAGGTGATTTTAAAATATAATAATCATTCAGCAACCTACCTGCATGATGATCTATGAGACAAACTTTGCGACCTCGGCTGCTAAGAGAACCAGGCTCCCGGCCCTAGGCTTCACCTGATGCCGACATACATCAACACTGAATGGTGCAGGAACTGGAGTCTGTGACTGTTAGATGCAGGCTATTTTATTTACCACGGGAACTCACAGTTGTTTTCATTGTTGAAGAAGTCGACAGTCTCCTGCCTCAATGACTACCGTCCTGTCGCACTCACACCTATCGTGATAAAGTGCATTAAGACCCTGCTGCCTCCCACACTGGACCCACTACAGTTGGCATATTGTCCAAACCGTTCCCTGGACAATGCTATTGGCACAACCCTCCATCTGACCCTCACACACCTGGACAATAAAGACACATACATACGAATGTTGTTCATAGACTTCAGTTTAGTATTCAACACAATAATTTCTCAGCACCTCCATCTGCAACTGGAATCAGAGCTTTCTGACTGAAAGACCTCAGTCAGTCCAGATAGGAAGCAGCATCTTCAGCACCATCACACTAAGCACTAGGGTCCCGCAGGGCTGCGTGCGCAGCCCACTGCTGTTCACTCTGCTGAGTCATGACTGTGTAGCAATGCACAGCTCAAATCAGCAAAAACGACGAGTCAGCATACAGAGAGGAGGTGCAACAGCTAACAGCCTGGTCTAGAGCCAATAACCTGTCTCTTACTATGTCGACAAGACTAAGGAGATAGTTGTTGACTTTAGAAGAGCAAAGAGCAACCACACTCCGCTGAACATCCATGGAGCCTCGGTAGAGATTGTCTAAATCTGCGATTGATTCCTAAAACACACTGCGCTCAAGTGCCTTAATATCAATTACTGTAATTAGCATCTGGTAGCGCAGTGGTTAAGTTGTTGGACTATTAACTTGAGGACCTGGGTTTGATTCCCAGCTGCACCAAGCCACCACTGCTGGGCCCCTGAGCAAGGCCCTCAACCTCCAATTGCTCGGTTGTATAACAAGGATTATTGTAAATCGCTCTGGATAAGAGCGTCTGCCAAATGCTGTAAATCTGAGACAACCATCAATAATAAAGTGTCGACACTGGGAGTCGATTCCTGTCCTAGAAGCCTATTTGGAATTGAGGAATCGATTCTTTTGCAGTCGACTCTTCGTCACTAGGTTAGATTTTTTTTTTTTTTGTCTGGATGGTGCACGCTTCCATATGTATGGGACTGGATGTCAAATGCATCCTTTTTCCTATAAAAGTGCACTAAATAAATGATGCCACTCTGTCCTTTCTAGCTGATTTAGTGCACTACGTCTGATTCGGTCTGTAATTTGGGACGCGGCCTAACGCTGTGCGCTGCTGTGGGAAAATGGCGGACAAAACGCCAGGCGGGACACCGAGGGCCAGCTCAAAGGTACATTTATCACCATTTACACTTAATACACTGTAGAAATGTTACAGTTACACGTGTGTCTGTGAAGTGGAAGCAATCAACACACTTCATTTAGGTACGTGTGTTATTTTCAGCTTTACCTATCACAGCCGGCTAACACCAGCCCCTTAGCTGGAGGGTAAATATGACGTTGTTGTTGATTGTTAACTGTCTAACAAACTATCTTAAATACGTCATATATAACATTATAACATTTGATTTTGTTATAACAGTATGAAAATGATACATGGCAGTTAAAACGCTTTAAATCTTTGTTATATTTATGACGTTTCCCTCACTGGTTAGCCGGTTAGCATGGCTGAGTTTCCCTGTGTAGCCGCGTTGCGAGCACGAGCCGAGTTTCCATGAATTTATTAATAAATGTGAGATTTCACGGTTTTCGCTGTTTAAACTTTATTAATGATTAAAGTTTCCTATTAGTTTAAACTGAAGAAACTCTGTGGGGAAATTTAAGATCAACATTCATTTAACACACACACACACACACACACACACACACACACACACACACACACACAGACTATTATGTCTTTCTCTCTCTCTTTCTCTCTGTTTACTAATGAATGATGGCGCCACTGTTCTTGGTGTAAAATGTTCTGACTTTTCTTCCTCTATCTGTTTTGTTTTATGATGTCGGTTACTGACCGACTGTCAGTACTGATCTGCAGAGATGTGACGTTCCGATTTCAGTGATGGGTTCTGTTCAGGAGAGCGGCGTGGAGACTTTTTTTAATCCATTCTCCCTCTGATGAATGTGTGTGTGTGTGTGTGTGTGTGTGTGTGTGTGTGTGTGTGTGTGTGTGTGTCCCAGGCTTTGTTAGAAAGTAAACTGAAGGCCTTCAGTATCGGGAAGATGGCTGTGGCTAAAAGAACTCTGAGTAAAAAGGAACAAGACGAGCTGAAGAAGAAGGTGTGTGTCTGTGTGTTTGTGTTCCTCTTTACTCTGTGTATAAACATACACAGTCTTGGGTAATGTGAGGAGTAAGGTGTGTGTGTGTGTGTGTATCAGGCTCAGATCTGTGTGTAAAAGGTGTGTAAGACACATAGTATGTGTGTTGCATCCCTAAAACAGGTTTATAAATGATGTATTAATTAGATTTATATTAAATTGTGTGTGTTTCTACAGGAGGATGAGAAAGCAGCTGCAGAGATCTATGAAGAATTCCTCGCTGCGTTTGAGGGAGGGGAAGGTCGAGTCAAAACTTTTGTCCGTGGAGGAATCGCCAATGCCACTAAGGGTAAATAAACAATAATCACGGTACCCCAGCCCACATCACGGTACCCCGGCCCACATCACGGTACCCCGGCCCACATCACGGTACCCCGGCCCACATCACGGTACCCCGGCCCACATCACAAACTCTGTCCAGCATAACGAACCCCATCACGTTTTAAACTTGCTCTGTGGGAGCCTTAATGGAGCTTCAATATTAACACAGTTCATTATTAAACTTCAGCTGGTGTGCACATACACACAGTCAATTAATGAATTTTTACCCTCAGTGTTTCCTTTATTCTATCACACACACAGAGAACCGGTACAGCTGTGTGTCTCGGTGCTGAAGCTCAGTGTTTTTATGGTTTGTTACAGAGGAAGCAGCAGCTGATGACAAAAGAGGAAAACTTTATAAACCGAAATCCAAAATCCCGGAGACAAAAATGTTTTTACCGCTGGAGACCCCGCCACAGTTTCTCACTATAGACAAACGCAACGTGAGCTCATCTTTCATTTCTTCTTTCTGCTTCTCACTTTATCTCATTCACACACTCAAAATCTTCATGTTTTTCGAATCTCTGAAGGCTTTAAAGAAAACGGAGAAGGAGAAGAAAAAGAGCAACCTGGAGCTTTTTAAAGAAGAACTTAAACAGTGAGTGTGTGTGTTTTACCCACAACTATCCATGTTTATGATACAAAATGTAAAACCTGTGTGTGTGTTTAGGATTCAGGAAGAGCGGGATGAACGTCATAAAATGAAGGGGCGAGTCAGTAGGTTTGAGCCTCTGCACAATGTGGAAGGACGACGATCCTGTAAGTTTTTGTGTGTGTGTGTGTGTGTGTGTGTGTGTGTGTGTGATCATGGACTGATGTGTTTGTTCTGTTTTAGTTTTAGATGAATCTGCTCCAGGCTCACATGATGTTGGAGATCCAACTACCACGAATCTGTACCTGGGCAACATAAATCCTCAGGTTAGTTATTTTCACAGAATTTTATTATTATAGACGTCTGACATTTTGGCGGACTCCTTCATCCAGACTTAATAACCTGAGTGACGTTATGTTCACATTTCCCTGATTATCAATATTATCAATTAATTTATGTATTTATTAATTGATAATAATTTGTGATTTTTAATTAATAATTAATCAGGATTAATTCTTTTTTTTAAAATAGTTTTTTTATAGTTATAATTTGCTGTGTTCAGGATCCTGCTTTAGTGGTTAGAGTGTAAAGCTCCAGGGGGCGCTGTATCAATGTGGTGGTGAAGCATCTGCCAATTGTTGTGAATGTATCATTGCTAACCCAGCACTGTGACCCCAACAACCTAATAATAATATAGACTTCACTCAGCACTGGGAGAATGATGTGTGAGTAGAGTCTCGGCAGATGCTGTAGTGTTGGTGTGTTGTAGATGAACGAGGAGATGCTGTGTCAGGAGTTTGGACGTTACGGCCCTTTGGCGAGTGTGAAGATCATGTGGCCCAGGACTGATGAGGAGAGAGCCAGAGAGAGAAACTGTGGTTTTGTGGCCTTCATGACAAGGAAAGATGCAGAACGAGCGCTTAAACACTTAAACGGTGTGTTTGTGTGTGTGAATGGTAGTGTTTTAATCGAGTCAAAGTTCTGAACTGTTCTTCATCACATCACATTATTACATCACTTTTTATCTTCTTCACATTATTTCATCACTCTTCATCACTTTGCTCTCGTCTGTGCCTTTGATCAGATTTTCATAATAAGACATTTACACTGTCTCTGTTCTGTTATTGTGGAATAAATTGATTATTTTCAGTATTTGTTGAACTGGTGATCTAAAGTGTTAGTGTGTGTATATTAATGTGTTACAGCACTGTGTGTGTGTGTGTGGGTCAGTTTGGTCTCAGCTACAGCTCATACTGGATTTCTTATTGTAGAAGTGGATTTTCAGGGTTTAATTGTGATTTTGTCCTTTCAGGAAAAATGATCATGAACTTTGAAATGAAGTTAGGATGGGGCAAAGGTGTGCCAATCCCCCCCCACCCAATCTACATCCCTCCGTCCATGATGGAGCACACGCTTCCTCCTCCACCCTCTGGATTGCCTTTCAACGCTCAGCCCAAGGAGAGGCTGAAGAACCCCAACGCCCCCATGCCCCCCCCTCCCAAGAACAAAGATGAGTTTGAGAAGGTAACTCACTCCACACAACTGTAACGCTGTCATTAGAGCTGTCCAGTTAGTGAAGAGTTAAATTTACACACAGTTCCTCACAATTTCCTCACTGCCCAAAATCATTGATTAAATAAACCCCAGACATTGAGGCAGCTGTGAGGAATAAAAGCGAGTGTGTGTGTGTGTGTGTGTGTGTGTGTGTGTGTGTGTGTGTGTGAGTGAAAGAGTAGAATAAACACTGAAACAGGTAAGTCTTTAGAACAGAATGAACTCTTGATGTTTTTGTAGTTCTGTGATGTTATTTTTTCAGAACACTATGATGGCTTTGATGTTATAGATTTGTAGACCGTGTGGTGTGTAAGTGTGTCAGTAGTTCAGTTGTTATAAAGTTTTAAAACTGACCAGCGTAGACATTTTCTGTTGTTGTAGGTCAAATATTGCTTTTAGTATTTTGCCTGTTTCCTTTGAACAATACTCACGTCTATTCTATGTTTATTATCTGATGTGACTTCATATCCAGACTCTGTCGCAAGCCATAGTCAAAGTGGTTATCCCAACAGAAAGGTACATGTTTCTCTTCTTCAACAAATTCTTAATTAATGTAGACCAAAATCTCTCTAGTTTATAAACCTTTGGACATCTGAGCGCTACACACGCTGTGCAGCTGAGCAACAGTTGAGGTGGTGCATGAGCGCACACACACACACACACACACACACACAATATTAAAAAAATACATTTTATATTTGAGATTTGTATGGTTAATTATGTATTTTTGGAGTACACACTTGTTTCCACGAGCAGATGTAAAACACACACCTATTATAATTGGACCTTCTGTAATATAATAAGGATCCCACACACACACACACTGAGCTGTGTTTAAACACATCCACAGACTGATTTAGAACACACACAGACTTTACACTTTCAGTGAGTTGATTTTCCAGTACATCCCGCATCTTATTGAGAGCAGTACTGAGTGTAAACACACACACACACACACACACGCCCAACTCTAGCTGATGCTCATCTACACTGCCGCAGTAGTGTGACTCAAAAGTGCAGCACCCAATTCCCCTGTAGTGTCTGTGACCTTTGACCTTGGCCTTGGTGAGCAGCACCAGTTGAACTGCAGCAGCGAGGGACCAGGAAAACGTCACACAGCTGAGGATTTGGGGAAAGTATACAGAAAGACATCGGTATGATCGGCTCCAATGCTTTGTGACTGTGATTTTCTACATTCTGACCCGAAGCAGTAAATCATCTGTACATGATGTGCTAGACTGAATGTCCCGCCCCCTCGGAGGGCCTGCTAACTCCAGCTCCAGTATGAAGAGTGAGGGAGCAGTGCTGTTAGCATCTTACCATTTACCTCATCCTCAGTGTGTGTGTGTGTGTGTGTGTGCTGGTAGACTGCCAGTCAGTTTTAAATCTTACACACTGCACTGTTGACTATTCACTCACAACTCAGTGTACAGTTATCTGCCTGTGTGCGAGAGAGATTCTGAGATAATTGTGTAATGTGTGTGTGAGAGAAAGAGGTAGAGGAGTTAAGAGTTAATGCAGTAGTATGGTAGTTTGTGTTAGTGTGTGTGTGTGTGTGTGTGTGTGTTTTTGGTTACAGCGCTGAATCCATGTCTAACTGTGTGGCTCTTATAGGAATTTGCTGTGTCTGATCCACCGGATGATTGAGTTTGTGGTGCGTGAAGGTCCGATGTTTGAGGCTATGATCATGAACAGAGAGATTAATAATCCGCTGTACAGGTGAGTGAAATCACCGCTGTCCTCCTCAAGTCAAGTCCCATTTATTTATTTATTTATTTGGTTAGTGCTTTTTAACAATAGAAACTGTGTCAAAGCAGTTTTACAGAATCACATCGAATACAACAATAATAAATTCACTAAAACACTCAGTTCAGTAAATCCTCTCTCTAAATCTCATTCCATTGACTCTCCTGCGCTGTTCGGCAGGGTTACGTCCAGCAACTGTCCCGTTTCATAAACATTAATTTGACATAATTTCTAACAGAATTTAAAATGTTACAGGTCAAACACACACTGAGCAAATTCACTACCGCAATGTTCTATTCAGAATAAAAACATAATCCAAATTATAATGCTGTAAAAGTATTGCAGATAAATACTGTTTAACTTTTTTATTTGCATAACTCTCTTAATCCACCTTAATTTTAACTATTTACTTGCCAGTTTTATAAATTATGTCACTGATTTGGGGAAAAAACTCAATGATTTATTTTCCATATCAAATGTGATTGTGGACTAGATTTAAAAAACAACAGAAATTGTCAGAAGCCTTTATCCAGAACAACTTTCTCAGGGGCCCGGCTGCAGTAACCTGGTAGTGCTGGGAATCGAGCTCACAATCTCCCGGTTAGCAGTCCAACACCGTAACCACTGAGCCACCACCAGCTCCCCATGTCAAAGATTAGTAACAACTTAGACTTTGCATTGTTAGGTTTTGTAAAGCATCAGACGAATTTTTATTCTGCCTCATTTATTTTTTGGGATGTTTTTTGCCCCATTGGTAGACATCATAACAGATAAAAGAGACCGCTTTACTTTTGAGCTTTTATATAGAGTATATCAGCATATTAGTGTGTGTGTGTAGTTGAAAAGTTACTTTTTAAACATTTGGAAGATCTGTGGTGGATTAAAAGATTTTTGCAAAAAACAGTTAAAAAGATTTTCTACAGCATTTTAATTCAGTGTGTTTTTCATTCTGAACAGAAAATAAATAGAGTGAATTAAGATTGCACAAATGAAACACTTCAACAGTTTATTCTTAACGAAAAAAAACCAAATGACTCAAAACAAAACCTCACTTAACTGAAACTTGAATCTTAAAAACATTTTACTCGTGTGTGTGTGTGTGTGTGTGTGTGTAGGTTTTTATTTGAGAATCAGAGTCCAGCTCATGTGTATTATCGTTGGAAGTTGTACTCTATCCTGCAGGCAAGTTTCATCGTATACACACACACACACACACACACAACTGGAATGTGTTTAAATGTGATCTAAGACTGAATTCGGTGTGAAATGTCACACAGGGAGATTCTCTAACCAAGTGGAGAACAGATGATTTTAGGTTATTTAAGAACGGCTCGTTTTGGCGGCCGCCACCTCTAAACCCGTACCTGCACGGCAATGCTCAGGAGGAGGAGGAGGAAGAGGAGGAGAACGATGAAGATGAGGAGGAAGAAGGAGTCAAGAAAGGATCTCTGAAAGACAAGTATAAAGTTTAATACACAGAAATAAATCTTCTATTATAGTAATAACTTAGTAAGTTTGAGTAAACTGTGTGTGTGTGTGTGTTTTAGTGAGAGAGATAAGCTAGAGGAGATTTTGCGAAGTCTCACTCC
Organism: Bagarius yarrelli; assembly: GCA_005784505.1. Lineage (NCBI taxonomy): Eukaryota > Metazoa > Chordata > Actinopteri > Siluriformes > Sisoridae > Bagarius > Bagarius yarrelli. Next base: position 51,761 of record VCAZ01000415.1, read on the forward strand.
CAGAAAGAGCGACATTGCTGAGGCTATGATGTTTTGTCTCTCGCGTGCTGATGCTGCAGAAGAGATTGTCGAGTGCATCACAGAGTCTCTGTCCATCCTGAAAACACCGCTTCCTAAAAAGGTGTCTCACACACACGCACCCTTATCTAGAGCAACTTGCATTTATACAACTGAAAACTTGGAGGTTAAGGGCCTTGCTCAGGGGCCCAGCTGTGGTAATTTGGTGCTTGGAATTGAACCCACAATCTGGTTAGAAGCCCAACGGTTTAATCGCTGATCTCCCACTGCGTTTTTATGTCAGAAATAAAGAAGACAATGTTTTAGTGAAATGTTTAACATTTAATGGAATAATGTTTCTAATGTCACTGTATGTTTAATGTTGATAAATGATTTCTTCACAGATTGCGCGATTATATTTGGTGTCGGATGTGTTGTATAACTCCTCGGCTAAAGTCGCTAACGCCTCTTACTATCGCAAATTGTAAGTGAAGTAGGTGTTTTTGCGTCCCGGTTTAATTATAATATGAGGTCATCAATTGGCTCTTTTTCTTCATCAGCTTTGAGATTCAACTGTGTCAGATCTTTTCTCACCTCAACGCCACCTTCAAGACCATACAGGGCCACTTACAGTCCGAGCATTTTAAGGTACACACTGCTGTTCGGATCAAGTGTGTTATGTAAAAGACCTAACCACTCTGTGGGGTGTGTGTGTTTAACCTACTGAACCTGTGGAGAATTTAGATGGGCCCCCAATGTGAATATTGTTTAAAATTGTCTTTATTTTTCCAGCAAAGAGTGATGTCATGTTTTCGAGCGTGGGAGGAGTGGGCCCTGTATCCTGATCCATTTCTCATTAAACTTCAGAACATTTTTCTGGGACTCGTCAGTCTTGATCCAGAAAAGGAAGCAGAAGTGTCGGAGGTGAGGATTTAACACCCCACAGTTCCACATCTGTACTTAATCTGCACCTTAATGATGTCCTAATGGAAGAAATAAACATAATTAATAAGGAATTATTTATTAAAAAGAATAGATGTTAAATGAGTGTGTGTGTGTTTCAGCCTGCTGAACAGGTGGAAGATTTAGATGGGGCCCCCATTGTAGAAGAGGAGTTGGATGGGGCCCCTTTAGAAGATGTTGATGGTACACCGATCGATGGAGCTCCACTAGATGGCGCTGCACTGGACGATCTGGATGGTTTTCCAATAAAAGGATCAGAGGAAGAGCTGGATGGTCTTCCCCGTGAGTCACTCACACCTGCACACACACTTACTACACACGGCAAGAATGTCACAGCTCATTGTCATAGTAACCAAAATCTAACTCCACCCCCATTTTGCTATGTCTCAGGAATTTCTCCTAATCAGGTTCTACAGTGAGGTGATTTAAAGGACTGATAAACAGACTAATCAGATACAGAAATAATGTTTGTTTCAAAATGTTGATGTAAATAGCTTAACAAATAAGGTAACAAGGAGTTACTGTAAAAAAAGAAAAAAGAAGGAATAAAAAAATATTTTCTGACTCAACTTGTTTAGTGGACGGGCCAAAACCTGGCTTCAAAATGGCTCCTTCGAAGTGGGAGGTGGTGGATGAAGCTGCTCTCCAGGCTCAGGGTACGTATGAAGAAATTATAGATGTCTGTCTCAATCAGCTCTTGTGTCTTTGTGTATGTTTTAAAAATCTTGTACTGATGTTTGATTCACAGCTGTAACTACATCAAAGTGGGAGGTGTTTGATTTACCTGAGGAGTCTGAGAAAAGTGAGGAGAGGTAAAAGTCATTAACTCACTCTTATTATTGTGTGGTTAACTATTAAACTGCTGACTGGTTGAGGATGTGAGCACCTGTGAGCGTCAGTAACCGAAACACTGTTAACAGGAAAACACACGCGTCTGATGTGAAGGAGACGGTGAGGAGTTCCCTGTCAGAAACACAGTCGCTCACACAGCCTGTTAAAGAGGAACATCAGGACCCTAAATCAGCCAAACTCTCAGAGATGAGTGAAGAGAAACGCGCTAAACTGCGGGAGATTGAGGTGAATCTACTGCTCACGCTGCACAGTGTACAGTCTGGAATTCAACTTCAGCTTTAATAACACTTCTTTTTACAGCTGAAAGTGATGAAGTTTCAGGATGAGCTGGAATCTGGAAAAAGATCCAAGAAGTCCGGCCAGAGCATTCAGGAGCAGGTGGAGCTCTACAGGGACAAACTACTGCAGAGGGTCAGTCACAAAGCATACAAATGGGAGGGGTATAGGGTGTGCGCGCGTGGTGTGTGTGTGTGTGGGGGGGGGGGGTATTGGGGTATGGGGTATGCATGGAAAGTGTGTGGGGGGGTATGATAGTGTATGATAGGATATGTGACTTTTAGAGGTGCTTAAATTTTCTGTTTTATAACTTTTAGGAAAAGGAAAAAGAAGTAGAAAAAGATAAAGAGAAGGAAAAGGAAAAAAAGGAAAAAGAAAAATCTGACATATCTCATAAAGAGAAGGAAAAGAGGACTCCTCAAACAGAAAAGAGAAGTAAGTTTTACACACACACAAACACATGTCGTGCTGCAGTGTCTGAGGCTAAAACCTAACTTGATTAAAATGTGTGTGATGCTTGTGTTTAGGAAGCGCAGACACAGTCCGTCTCCCAGTCCGAGTCGCAGCAGCAGCGTTCGGCGTGTTCGATCTCCATCACCGCGTACCGAACGAACCGATCGCTCACACACCAAGGACAGTTCTCGATCCAGTTACAGAGACTCACCACGAGACAGCAGCAGCACACGCAAATCCACCAAACGGTCAGCTTCATTTACACACCCCTGTCTGTCTCCACACGCCTGACTGTCTGATTGTCTGTCTGTCTCCACACGCCTGTCTGTTTGTCTGGGGGAAATGGTAGAGCAGCGGTAAAAGTGTTAAACTGCCAATTTAAAGACCGGGTTTTGATTCTCAGCACCACCAGGCCACCACGGCCGGGCCCCTGAGCCGGGCCCCTGAGCCCTAATTACTCAATTGTATTAAAATAAAACGAGATAAAATGTAAGTCGCTCTGGATAAGGGCATTTGCCTTTATCCAGAGCTGAATGTATCCAGCTGCCTGTCTCTGTCTCGGTCATTTTCTTGCTTTTCATTCTTTTTCTTTTATCCTCTCTCAGTGGGGTGGGTGTTAAAATGCAGTTTGTAACTCTACGAAGTGAAAATTAGTGAATGAAAATTAGTGAAAGACATCAGGAAATTCAGTCCAGTAGCTCTGTTCTGCTGTCTAATTTCTTTCTCTCTCTATGTGCTTTTTGCAGATCTCCCTCTCCCACTGCAACCCCCAAACGCTCCCGCAGGTCCAGATCACGAACACCCAAAAAGTCCTCCAGGAAGTCCCGCTCCCGTTCCCGCTCACCGCATCGCTCACACAAAAAATCCAAAAAGAGTAAACACTGAGAAACGTCTTCATCTTCTCTGTGCCTGGCTGTCATGTCATCAGTGCTTGTAGAAAGCGTCCACATTTCTCCTCTTCCTCCAGGAGGTTCAGGTCCACGTGCACACCTGTGGTGTCGTGTGATCTGGGTTCATGGCTGGAGTTTTTATCAGTGAGTTCTGCTCACGTCCTCTCAGAACAATGTGCTGTTTTTGCTTGTGGTTTTTAGCTTCCTGCAAAAAAATGACACAAAATGAATTGGTGTATCTTTCTGTTGTATAGATGTTTTGATTTTCAATAAAGACACGGCGTATGTGAACATTCCTTCAAGACGGCTGATCGTATTTTAAAATAAACTGGGATTTCGTCTGTGTGTTCTCGTATCTGACAGTAGCCGTTTGTGTGCCGTTAACAGTGGAAAAGAAGCTGTTGTTAAGCTCTTCTCTCAGTTTCTCCATGTGAACATTTTAATAAACATCCCTTTACATTTTCTATTGATTCACACATTCTGAACCTGTGGATTTGATGACGTATCTCCCTTTAGCTATTTTTTATCACACTGAACACATCTGTCTAGTCACCACAGCTGGAGTAAACGTTTCCTGTAAAAAAAATCAAATAGTACTAATGTTTGTAAACCTGCTGAATTTGCGATTTGCTTTAAGAATTTTTTCAAGTTTTCTCGCAGTTTTCAACACCAAAAAAAAGAGTTAAAAATTTTAATTTATAGTTGTATATTTTCCGATTTTTCACTTTTAGAGCCCTCAAAAGATTAATAAAACTACAGAATGGACACTGCTGTTATAATGACTAGAAGTGTTCGTTTATTAATTCAATTCAATTGAATTTTATTTGTTTGGCACTTTTTACAGTGGTGATTGTCACAAAGCAGCTTTACACAATCACAGAAATTATAAGACAGAAATCAGTTTGTCCCTGATGAGCAGCCGGGGGGCGACGGTGGCAAGAAGAAACTCCCTGAGATAGAAATAGGAAGAAACCTTGAGAGGAACCAGACTCAACAGAGAACCCATCCTCATTGGGTGAAAAAAAAGGTGAAAAACAGGTGGTAGCAGGAATTAAGTGGTTACACTGTGTGTGTGTGTGATCAACTTAAATCATTAGTCCTTAAAGAACAGCTGGAACGTCTTTTATGGCGGAGTGGGACGTCCTTGGTCATCCTGGTGATGTATCATCCACTGGAGCAGGTCACAGGGAAGTGTCCAACAGGACCGGGGTGGAGATGGGGTCTGGATCACCGGCAGAGAAAGAGAGAGAGAGAGACAGAGAGGGAGAGGAAGACAAAAAAGAAGGAAAACAGTTAAGTGACATTGTAATCACACGGTTTGGAGTGATTAAGTGAGTAATGTAGAGTAAAGCTGAGACTCCGGTGAGACTAACTAGGTCAGCATAACTAAAGGAGAACCAGAGGGAAACACAGACATGAGGGCTCCCTGATATGTTAAGCAACCAGCCGCTCTCATCATCAACACCGTGATCAATAAGAGAGGGGAAGACATCTAACATCCCATAATACTCAACACCCATCAGTCCCCCAGATCTGCTCCTTTATCTAAGGGGAATCAATACAAAATGCTTGATTAAATAAATAAGTTTTTAAGCTGGACTTAAACACTGAGACTGTGTCTGATTCCCGAACATTCATAGGGAGGTTATAACATAGCATTGGGGCTCTGTAAGAAAAGGCTCCGCCCCCTGCTGTAGTTTTTATAATGCACGGTACTGACAGGCAGCCTGCATCCTTTGATGGAAGTAGGCGTGGTGGAACGTAAGACACTAGAAGTTCGCTTAAGTCCTGCGGCGCGAGACCATTTAGAGCTAAGTTAAAAGTAATAGGTGGGAAGTGGTAGCGCAGTGGTTAAGTTGTTGGACTATTAAGTTGAGGACCTGGGATTGATTCTGAGCTCCACCATGCCACAACTGCTGGGCACCTGAGCAAGGCCCTTAACACCCAAATGCTCAGTTGTATAACAAGGAATATTGTATGTCACTCTGGATAAGAGCGTCTGCCAAATGTAAGTAGTATTCTGGACTAACTGAAGTTTATTAATGCACCTAGTTAAACATCCAGACAGTAAAGCGTTACAGTAGTCCAGCCTGGATGTGATAAACGCATGAACTCATTTTTCGGCATCATTAAGTGACAAGATTTCTTATTTTAGCGATATTTCTGAGATGATAAAACGCTATCCTGCTAATATTATCGACATGGGCTTCAAATGAGAGATTGGAGTCTAAAATCACACCCAGATCTTTTACTGTTGCACTCGGTGAAACAGAAAGACTGTCTAGGGTTAAGGTGTGATCAGGAAGCTTACTTTTAGCTACCTGTGGTCCTAGAACCAGAACCTCCGTCTTGTCAGCGTTAAGCAAGAGGAAATTGCATAACATCCAATCTCTTACTTCCTTCACACATTGCTCAATATTATTAAACTGGCCTTTCGCATCAGGCCTTGATGAGACGTATAACTGTGTGTCATCAGCGTAACAGTGGAAACTGATATCATGCTTAAAAATTATGTTTCCCAGAGGCAGCATGTAAAGAGAGAAAAGAAGTGGGCCTAAAACTGAGCCCTGTGGAACACCACACTTTACAAGGGAGTGTAAGAGTGGATCGCCTACGGTGGTTCAAGCTGTAGGATGGCCGAAAGACTAAAGAAACGTAATATTATATTGCTTTAATTAGCACATTAGTGTTAAGGTTGAGTAGAGACTAGTTAATACACACTTTATAACTGAAATGGTTTAATGACAGTGGTTTACTTTGGTTACACTTGAATCTGTTACAAAATAGATAAAAAATAGTAAAACATAGATAATTAATTGTACCCTTTTATGTATGTAAAATGTTATCTGAGAAGGAGAGAGAGGGAGAAATAAAGAGGGAGAGAAAGAAAGAGAGGGAGAAAGAGAGAGTGAGAGAGGAAGAGAGAGGAACAGGAAAGACCAGCAGGAAAAAGGAGCCGGGAAAAAGAGGAGAGCCGGAAAAAAAAGAGACCCCGAGCACTAGTTGCAATCCTCTCAAATGTGAGACATTCAAACTGACCAATCAGCAAATTACAGCTTCACCCACTGTATAAACCAAGTGACCCTTAGCAGACCACCAATGTACACACATGTTGTCCTAAAGGCCTTGATCGCTATCAGCACCTCCGTGCCTTCAGAACCATCTAATGGCCCTTTTATTACCCATCGTATATTTGGGGTAGGAAAGAAGAGGTCTGATCATTTTTAGCCCTACAGGAGCACGCAGAATAATCTCCATTTAAATTTACAAACTGGTAACGAGCTGTTAAATAGGCAAGCAAGAGCCGTTCCTTTAATTATGTTGGCTTGGAAAAAGCCCACATTCTGTTTTCTTATTTAAACTTATTATTATTATTATTATTATTATTCTAGACGCTTCTCTTCCGAGATCTTTTGACCGACATGCACCAAACTCAGCAAAGTTATTGGGCCTATAGCCATGGGGTGTGCTATGACTTTTCTAAGGGATCTGGGGTCTGGGGTTCCAGTAACGGAACCTCAAATCGGCTTTTTTCCCATTCCGTTCCATTCAACAAAATTTTACGATGCTTATAACTCGCAAGGTTTTAAGGTATTTGCACCAAACTCGCTGAGCATGTTAAGGAATTTTTAACTGACGAGGGGGCAAGTTTCACAGACGGTTGGATTGTAGGTTTAACCAATATGGCTGTGTGACATATCAAAACGCTCAGCACAGTAAAGAGAAGTGCATGATGGGTATTATATTGAGTCCATGTGATGTCACGTGACGTCATAGCCACGCCCCACCCAAAAATGGGCGTAATTATTAAGTTTAACCACAGTATCTATGTGACATATCAAAATGCTCAGCACAGTATAGGGTAATGCATTATGGGTATTAAATTGATGTCAGGTGATGTCACGGCCACGCCCGTCCATCGTTTAAAGCCAACATCAAAGTTTGTTGCTACAAACTTTACAGTCTAGTTATTATTATTATTATTATTATGGTCCAATTAATTTCTAGACGCTACTCCTCCTAGAGCTTTCGACCGACATGCACCAAACTCAGCGAAGTTGTTGGGCCTATTGAGACTTGGTGTGCTATGACTTTTCGAAGGGTTCCGCGTTCCGGTTCTCCGGTGACGGAACCTCGAAGTGCCTTTTTTTTGCCATAGAATCACATTCAAAATTTCCGACGCTTATAACTCGCAACATTGTTAAGGTATTTGCACCAAACTCGGTGGGTATGTTAAAGGTGTCAGTACTGACGAGGGGGCATGGTTGAAACGGGTTGGAATGTCGGTTTTGCCACAGGGGGCAATTAAATTTAACATTGGCTAAAATTAACAGTGGGATCACTAAACCTAATGGAATATGGCCATGTGACATATCAAAACGCTCAGCACAGTAACGAGAAGTACATGATAGGTAATATGGGAGCATTATGGGATGTCACGTGACCTCATGGCAATGCCCCACCCAAAAATGCCCCACCCTTTTCCTTACATGTTGCCAACATAACACGTTCCTGCAGGTTTATCTTGCATAACATTACTTTACCACTCAGGCCACCCAGTTGCTTGTGCAGTCTCTTATAATTTCTAAACTAGACTACTGCAACTCGCTCCTGGCTGGCCTACCTCTGAGTGCAATTCGCCCTCTGCAGATGATTCAGAATGCAGCTGCATGTGTTGTTTTTAACCTACCAAAGTTTTCACACACCACTCCACTGCTGCGCTCCCTCCATTGGTTCCCAGTAGCTGCACGCATCAGATTCAAAACACTGACGCTTGCCTACAAAGCCAGAAACGGAGCTGCACCCTCCTACCTACAAACACTTATCACTCCACGCATCGCACCACACCACCGCGTCCCTCAGATCCACAAGCACTGCTCGGCTTGTTCCACCATCCCCTAGGACACGAGGTCGGTCTACCTCAAGACTTTTCTCTGTTCTGGCACCAAGATGGTGGAACGAACTTCCCACCAATGTCAGAACAGCAGAGACACCGACTGTCTTCAAGAGGCGTTTGAAAACTCATCTTTTGCAAAAAAAACAAACAAAAACCCCCCCTTACTCTATTTAACAGGTTTTTGTTGTTGTTGCACCTTTTTGTGAACTATTATATCAGTATTGAGCTGTTTTTGATGCGACTCGAAGCACTTCTTGTACGTCGCTCTGGACAAGAGCGTCTGCTAAATGCTGTAAATGTAAATGTAAATGTAAAAATGGGCGGGGTCATAAAGTTTAACCAATATAGCCGTGTGACATGTCAAAACGCTCAGCACAGTAAAGAGGAGTGCATGATGGGTATTATATTGAGTCCATGTGATGTCATGTGATGTCGCAGCCACGCCCCACCCAAAATTGGGTGCAGTCATAAAGTTTGCCAATATAGCCGTGTGACATATTAAAAAGCTCAGCACATTAAAGAGAAGTGTATTCTGGGTATTTTATTGAGTCCATGTGATGTCACGTGACGTTATGGCCACACCCCACCCCAAAATAGGCGGAGTCATAAAGTTTAACCAATATGGCCGTGTGACATATCAAAACGCTCAGCACAGTAAAGAGAATTGCATGATGGGTATTATATTAAGTCCACGTGATGTCACGTGATGTCACGGCCAGGCCACGCCCCACCCAAAAATAAGTGGAATTATTGAGTTTCACCACAGTATCTATGTGACATATCAAAACGCTCAGCACAGTATATAGGGTAATGCATTATGGGTATTACATTTATGTCACAGGACCTCACGGACACACACCCCGGCCATCGTTTCAAGCCAACAACAAAGTTTGTTGCTATAAACTTTACAGTCTAGTTCCTACAAATTTTTTCTAATCTGCGAGGAAGAATATCGTGATCTATGTCTATGTGTCAAAAGCCGCACTAAGTAATATAAGCAACGAGACACAGCCTTGATCGGATGCCAGTAAGAGGTCATTAGCTACTTTGACCAGTGCCGTCTCTGTGCTGTGGTGAGGCCTGAATCCTGATTGATAAAGTTCGTGTATGTTTATTTCTGTGTAAATATGAACATAACTGCTGCGCTACTACCTTCTCTAGGATTTTAGAGAAAAACGGAAGGTTTGATATCGGCCTGTAGTTTGACAGCTCATTGTGGTCGAGGTCAGGTTTCTTAATTAAAGGTTTAATAACTGCTAATTTAAAAGATTAAACTGTTAACTATTTTCAACAGGGGTTCTGATACTGCTGGAAGTATCTGCTTAAGAAAGTGTGTTGGTATAGGATCTAATATACAAGTTGACGATTTTGTGGAAGAGAGGATATTATTAGGATATTATTAGTATTTTAGCTTTTGAACTCTAACCTATTACAGTGATCGTTTATATATATTATAATCATTATAATTAAATAATAGACGCGTTAATGCGCCGTTTCCGACTGAGAAACGTCACGGGACCGTGAACCCGGAACTCTCGCGTTATCTCGTGATATTTTGTCCCAGCTTAAGAACCGGAAGTGGAGCGGTGTTTGTTGTTGTGCTGGTTAGTTGAGCTGAAACGGCATTAAAGATGAAGTGTTTCTGTTTCTTTCTGCCGGTGTTTTTCTCTGTGTTTTTGTGTTGCTCCGCATCGGCTTTTGATGGAGTTTTAGGCAGCACTGCTTCCTGTCACAAAACCTGCCGAATGACTTACAGCCTGCACACTTACCCGCGGGTGAGTCGCGCCATTAGCATGTGGCTAACAGCTGAATTAGTCCAGCGGGCTTCATGCGCAGCAAAACGAAATCTTTTTACTTTATAATTTTATAACGGATTTTATAACTGATTTTGGAATAATTAGTGACAATAAGTTGTGAGGTTTTGTTTGTTAGTTTCTTCAGTTTCCCCTTCTGAATTTTAGTTTGTGTTTTTCTTTCAGGAGCTCGAGCTGTTTGCCTGTCAGAGAGGATGCAGACTTTTCTCCATCTGCCAGTTCGTCAGTGACGCTGAAAATCTGAATCAGACCAAATCCGAGTGCGACTCAGGTACAGAAACTCATCACTATTATCATCATCACCATTATTATCATCTCCATCATCACCATTATCATCATCATCACCATTATCATCATCATCATCACCATTATTATCATCTCCATCATCATCATCATCATCATCATCACCATTATCATCATCATCATCACATCATTATCATCATCATCATCACCATTATCATCATCATCACCATTATTATCATCTCCATCATCACCATTATTATCATCTCCATCATTATCATCTCCATCATCACCATCATCACCATTATCATCATCACCATCTCCATCATCCATCACACATTATTATCATTATCATCATCACCATTCATCATCATCATCCCATCATCATCCATCATCACCATCATCCATCATCATCCATCATCCATCATCACCATTATCATCATCATCATCATTATCATCATCATCATCATCACCATTATTATCATCATTATCATCATCACCATCTCCATCATCACCATTATTATCATCTCCATCATCACCATCTCCATCATCACCATCTCCATCATCACCATCTCCATCATCCACCATCTCCATCATCACCATTATATCATCATCACCATCTCCATCATCACCATTATCATCTCCATCATCACCATTATCATATCCATTATCTCACCATTATTATCATCATTATCATCTCCATCATCACCATTATCATCATCTCCATCATCACCATTATCATCATCACCATTATCATCATCATCATCATCATCCATCCATTCACCATTATCATCATCACCCATTATCATCATCACATCATCACCATCACCATATTATTCATCACCATTATCATCTCCATCATCACCATTATCTATCATCATCATCATTTTACATCACCATTATCATCATCATCACATTATCATCAATCCATCATCAACATCTCCATCATCACCATCATCATCATCATCATCATCATCAACTGCAGGTGTTCAATAAACGGGTGTTGTGTTGACAGTCACAATTGGTGTGTGTGTGTGTGTGTGTGTGTGTGTGTGTGTGTGTGTGTGTGTGTGTGTGTGTGTGTGTGTGTGTGTGTGTGTGTGTGTGTGCGCGCGCGCGCATGCATGCAGCGTGCCATGAAGCTTATGATGGAGCAGATGAAGAGTTCTCCTGCAACCTGGGATGTGAGAGTCAACTTCCTTTTGCTGAACAGAGACAGGAGCAGGTTCAGAGCCAAGAACATCACAACATGCACACACATCACAACACGCACGCGCACACATCACAACGCGCACGCACACACGCACACACACGCATCACAACACGCACACACACGCATCACACACACGCACACACACGCATCACCAACACGCACACACACGCATCACAACACGCACCACACTCACACACCACCACGCATCACGCACACACACGCATACACACGCATACGCACACACATACACGCACACACACGCACACACCGGCACACACATCACAACAACGCACACATACACGCACACACATCACAACACGCACACATACACACACACTACACACACAAAACGCACACACAACACGCACACACACACCAGCCCACATCACAACACGCACACATACACGCACACACATCACAAACACGCACACATCACACACAAACACCACAACACGCACACATACACCAGCACACACATCACAACACGCACACATACACGCACACACAGCACAACACGCACACATACACGCACACACATCACAACACGCACACATACACGCACACACATCACAACACGCACACACACACCACACACACACGCACAAACACGCACACACACGCACACACATCACAACACGCAACATACACGCAATACACACACACCATACACCACACACTCTACAACACGCACAACACGCACACATACACGCACACACATCACAACACGCACACATACACGCACACATCACACACACATACACACATACACGCACAACCGCAATACACGCACACACATCACACACGCACCAACATAAAAAGGCACAACAAACATATATACAACACGCGCACACATAACGCACACACACATAACACAACAACCGCGGACAAATACCACACACCACATATGCACACACCACAACGCATACACGCACAGACATCACACACGCACACACGCCAACATCACCCGCACACATACACGCCACACACACACAACCACGCGCACATACACGCCCACACATCACACGCCAACGCGCACATATCACACACACACGCGCGCGCATATATACACGCGCACACACGCAACCGCGCGCACACACTATAACGCCCGCACGTGCAACAAATCGCAACACGCGCGCGACACCATCACACAACAACAAGATAACACACTCGCACGCTGCATATAACCTGCCACAACAACGCGCGCACATAGAACGCGCGCACACATCATAACACAACGCGCACAATCACACAACACGCGCGCAACGCGCGCACACACATACACCGCGCAACGCACACACATATGCACACACCACAAGCGCGCGCACATACACACACAACGCGCACCACATCGCAAACGCGCGCGCGCACACACCGCCCCCACGGCGACCACACACATCGCAACGCGCGCCGCATATGCACACACATCGGCGCGCGGCACAACACCATATACACGCGCATATTGCACGCGAGCCCACGCACACGCGCCACACCACAACCGCAGCGCACAACCACCACAACGCGCAACACACCACACTCGTTCACACTAACACGCGTCACACCACAACACGCGTACGCAGATATCGCACGCGCCACATATAACGCGCGCACCAACATCACCGCACACGCAAACGCGCACAACATATACACTACACGCGAACACTCGCAACGCGCGCACACACAGACATATATACACGCGCACACATATATACGCAACGCGCGCAACGACACACATCGCACATCAACACGCGCACACACAACGCCTCGCAACGCGCGCACACACATATATACACGCGCACACCTCGCAAACGCGCACCCATCATAACCGCACACACACGCGGCACAATATATACACACACACGCAACACGCACACACATAACCGCGCACACACCACAACCCGCACACACATAACACCTATAACGCACATGACACCGCGCACACATATACACCGCACACATCAAACGCACACAACCTATACACGCGCACCACATCGACAACGCGCACACATACACACACACATATATACACGCACACACATACACGCGCACACATCGCATCACACGCGCGCGCACCACACACAACGCAGCGGCACGCATCACAACGCGGCCACATACAACGCGCACACATCACAACGCGCGCACACACACACCGCGCACACATCGCGCGCAACTCACAAACTATTACACGCGCACACATCACAACGCACACCGCGGCACACAAATATTACGCGCCACACACAACGCGCGCAACACACATCACGCAAACACGCAACCCGCGCACATCCAACACGCGCACACATATACACGCGCACACATATACACACGCGCAAACATCATAGCGAACGCACATCATTCAACGCGCGCACAACAATGCGCGCGCACACACATACATCTCTCGAACACAATACTCGCGCACACCACAACGCGCGCACACATATACAACGCGCACACACCACTCAACATCACGCGACCGCCAAACACATATATACGCGCACACACAACGCGCGCACACACAACACATATCCGCACACATATATACACGCGCACACATCACAACACGCGCGCACACACATATATATACACGCGCACACATATATACCCGCACACATATCCCTCACACCACAACGCTCAATCACAACACATACCAACACGCGCACACCACAACACGAGCACACACAACACGACACACACAACACACACACAACGCGCACACACATATACACGCGCACATCGCCACACACCAAAACGCGCACACACAACACGCGCACACATCAACACACACATATATACAGCGCACACATGCGCACACACACCATATATACACGCGCACACATCACAACACGTGCGCACACATCACAACGCGCGCACACATATACACGCGCGCACGCACACATCACAACACCAACGCGCGCACAACATCACACACAACGCGCACACAATCACACACACGCGCGCACACATCACAACAACGCGCGCACACTCCAACACGCACACACATTCACAACGCGCACACATCACAACACAACGCTCTCACACATACGGCACACAAAACGCGGCTCACACATCACAACACAAACCGCACACACACATCACAACACAACCACACACACACACAAGCGCGCACACATCACACACAACGCGCCACACACACCACACAACGCGCGCACACTCACAACGCGCAACACATATACTACGCGCACACATCACACACACACATCAACGCGCGCACAACATCACAACACTACAAACGCACACACATACACAAACGCGCCCACACATATACACCGACCGCACACACAACACACGCGCACACACATATACACGCGCACACATCACCACACGGACACGCACATGTACACGACACACCAACACGCACACATCACACACAACACAACGCGCGCACACATACGCGCACACATCACAACACAACACACGCGCGCACACATCACACACAACGCGCGCACACGCGCGCACAACACGCACACACACAACACGCGCACACACATATACACGCGCACACATCATATACACACCCATATATACACGCGCACACACACAACGCGCGCACACACCTATATCACAACACACATCACACACGCTCACACACAATATACACGCGCACACATCGCAACACGCGCACATCACCATCACGCCTAACACGCGCACACATAGAGACACGCAACACGCGCACACACATACGCGCACACATCGCGCACAGCAACATACACACAACACAACGCCGCAGCACTATCACCGCACACCTACACACGCGCACACATATCACGCGCGCGCACACATCACAAACACGCGCACACACACACATCACAACACGCGCACGACACATTAACACACGCCACACATCACAACATGCCGCCACACATCACAACCGCACAACACACTACACGCACACATCACATCACAACCAACACAACCAGCACACACACTCACAACGCACACATACACACCACACATATATACACACACACACACACACACAACACAATCCCAACATGCGCACACAACACACATCAACAACCGCGCACACATACACATGCGCACACATCACAACATGCACACACACATCACACACATAACCACTCCACACACACACACACACAACATGCACACACACAACCACATAAAATCGCCAAACATAAACACAATCACACTGAAACAAACACCTCACATATTAATACACACATACACACAACATGCGCCACATACACGTTTTTTTCACACAAATTTCGCAACACACAACATGCGCACACATCCACACACACACACACACACACATCACAACATGCGCACACACCCAACTAAAATAACCTCAGTAAATCAAACATCACACTTTAAACATGGAACACTTTCCCATCTGTTATTATTATTTTCTGATGTTTGTATCTTTTTCTTTCCAGCTGGTGGCCATGATGCCCCGAATACACCTGCTTTACCCCCTGACCCTGGTAAGGGCATTCTGGGAGGACATGATGAACCAGGCTCAGGAGTTTATTACCACATCGTGGACATTTTACCTGCAGGCAGACGATGGGAAAGTCGTAGTTTTCCAGGTGACGTGGCATTATCATCTCACACACACCACACAGATAACGGGAATGTTTCTGACTTTACAACCTTTGTGTGTGTGATGTTGCTGTTATTATCCAGACAGAAGTTATAGTAAAAGTTGAATTTGTTTTTTCGGTCATTATTATCGTTTAAAAAAGTGCATTTAGATTAGATTAGATTCAACTTTATTGTCATTGTTTAAGGTACGTGTACAGAGCCAATGAAATGCAGTTATAGCATCTAACCAGAAGTGCATAAGTGGCTTATTTACAGTAAATATCAGTGTAATAAATAGGGTATGAGGTTGAAAATTACAGAGGTGAGGGTAAATAATTTACAGACGGTATATGGATAGAATGAAGAGAAGTGTAAGGATAGATACAGATGTTATGTATGAGAACTATAGATAGTTATGGATGAGTAATGCAATACAGTAATACAGAGTAAATATGGACAGAGTATAGAGAGAAGTGTAAGGAAGAGATGAGTAATACAGTAAATACAGAGTAAATATGGATAGAATAGAGAGAAGTGTAAGGGTAGATAGTTATAGATGAGTAATACAGTAATACGAGTAATAGATGAATAGAGAGAAGTGTAAGTATAGGATTAGTGGATACAGTAACTACGAAATATGGATAGAATAGAGAGAAGTTAATAGATGATGGATGATAATACAGTAAATACAGAGTAAATATGGATAGAATATAGAGAAGTGTAAGATAGATAGTTATAGATGTCTACATAGAGTAAGATAGAGATGTATAATACAGTATATGGACATAGACATAAATACAGAGTAAATGTACAGTAAATACAGAGTAAAGATAGAAGAGTAAGGATAGATAGATGTGTATAATACAGTAAATACAGAGGAAAATATGGATAGAGTATAGAGAGGAAGTGTAAGGATAGATAGTTATGGATGTATAATACAGTAAATACAGAGTAATATGGATAGGATGAGAGAAGTGTAAGGAGCTAGATAGTTATGGATGTATAATACAGTAAATACAGAGTAAATATGGATGGGATAGAGAGAAGTGTAAGGTATATAGTTTATGGATGATGATACATAAATACAGAGTCAATATGGAAGATAGAGAGAAGTGTAAGGATAGATAGTTTATGGATGAATGCCGTAAATACAGTAAATATGGATAGATATAGGATGATAGTGTAAGGAAATATGATAGTATGGATAGGATAGAGAGAAGTGTAAGGATAATAGGAATGGATGAGTAATGCAGTAATGCCAGAGTAATATGTAAATTGATAGAATAGATAGAAGTGTAAGGATATATAGTTATAGATGAGTAATACAGTAAATACAGAGTAAATATGGATAGAATAGAGAGAAGTGTAAGGATAGATAGTTATAGATGAGTAATACAGTAAATACAGAGTAAATATGGATAGAATTAGAGGTTTGTAAAACTAGATAGTTATGGATGGTGCAGGATGTATAATGATAAAGTAGTGCCAAAGTACAGAGTGGCAGTGCAGTAGTAATTAATACTGTATATCAGCTGTTCAGTGCAGAAACAGCGACAGGAAAGAAGCTGTTTCTTAGTCTGTTTGCGGTTCTGAGGCATCGGTAGCATCTGCCTGATGGGAGAAGTGTGAACAGTCTGTGATTGGGGTGAGAGGGATCTATGATTCTGCCAACTGATTCGTTGGGCAGTTTTCACCTTCTGAAAGGCTGTACGGTCCGAAGCAGTGCAGCTGCTGTACCATACTGAGATGCAGTTTGTGAGGATGCTCTCGATGGTACTGCAGTAAAAGTTCTTTAGTATCCTGTTGCTGAGATGGGACTTTTTAAGTCTCCTCAGAAAATATAGGCAAAATAGATGTTGTGCCTTTTTGACCAGAGAAGAAGATTTCAGAGACCAGGTGAGATCCTCAGAGATGTGGATATCTAGGAACTTGAAGCTAGGTACACGCTCAACAGCTGCTCTGTTGATGTGTATTGGAGGATGAGTGTGGTTGCCAGCTCACCTGAAATTCACAATGACCTCCTTTGTCTTCATGGTGTTGAGTTCCAGGTTATTGTCCTCACACCATGCTACTAGGTGCTGGATCTCCTTCCTGTAGGCCGTCTCATGGTTACCTCTGATCAGGCCTACCACCATGGTGTCATCTGCGAACTTAACAATGCTGTTTGATGCATAGACAGGTACGCAGTCGTGGGTGAAAAGGGAGTATAGAAGAGGGGACATGTGTTGAAGGGCTAACTGTGTTGAAAAGCTGAACTAAAATCGACAAACAGCATCCTGTGACAGCATAAGTGTCTGGGTTGTCCAAGTGAGTCAGGGCAGAATGAAGTACTGTGGAAATGGCATCCTCAGTTGACTTATTCGGGCGATAGGCAAATTGGTGAGGGTCCAGGTTGGGTGGCAGACAGGCTTTAAGGTGGGTGAGGACCAGTATTTTAAAGCACTTTGCGATAACAGGGGTGAGTGCGACTGGACAAAAGTCACCCAGTTCTGTTGCAGCAGAGTGCTTCGGCACTGGTACAATGGTAGTAGACTTAAAGCAGGTGGGGACGATATCCTGGGCCAAGAACAGATTGAAGACCTTAGCCTACTGCTCCGCGCATGCTCTGAGTACGCGTCCAGGGATGCCACCCTTCCCAGGTTAGCACACACTTCAGAGGTGGAGAGCGAGAGTGGCTGCTCACCTGGTGACAGCTCTGTTTTGCACATAGGCTTCATTTTCCCTTTTTCAAAGCGAGCATAGAAGCGGTTGAGCTCGGCGGGGAGTGAGGCAGAGCTGGTTGGAGGTGTTCTGTTGGGTGGTTTGCGGTCAGTAATAGAATGTATTCCCTGCCACATGCGTCGGGGTCAGCAGAGATGAAGTGCTTCCTCGATCTGCTGTGTTTGTATTTGTGTGTTGGCTTTGAGGATTTCCCTCCTCAGATCAGCTCTGACGACACTGTAGACTTCCCGGTCTCCAGACCTGAAGGCGGTGTTGTGTGCTTTGAGCAGGAGACGGACCTCCCGGTTCATCCAGGGCTTCTGATTTTAGAACACTTTGATGTTCTTATCTGTAGTCACCAAATCCACACACTTATTGATGTAATCAAGGACGCAGTGGTGTAAGTGTTGATATTGGACTGTATCTGTCGTGGCCTGTGCAGCCAAATTCTCTCCAGGTCTGTATGTGTGAACTGCTGCTGGAGAGCAGCGTCAGCCCCATCCATCCAAACTTAAACAGTCCGATTGTGGGTATTTATACATTTTTAATGACTGGACAGTACTCTGGGCAGCAGGACAATGAAAGATGTCTGATTGTCCGAGGTGGGGGAGAGGTGTGACTCTGATCTAGAGTTTTTTGTCCCCTAGTGAAACAGAGACATGTTTTTTGGAATTTCAGCCGAAACAGATCTTAATTGCGTGATTAAAATCCCCAGCGACGACAAAGGCTCCATCAGGATGTGCTGCCTGCAGTTTGTTGATAACAGAGCTTAGTTCTTCCTAGCTGTGCTAGCCTTAGATCACGGGGGACATAACATGCTGTCACCACAATACATGTGAACTCACTTGGTAAATAAAAGGGTCTGCACTTAAGGATAGGTATTCGAGATCAGCAGAGCAGTGAGAAGAAACAGTGACATAGACAGTGCACCATGTTTGTGTACTAAATGTATAAGCCCCCCCTCTGTTCTTACCCGTGCACACTGCTTCTCTTTCCGCCCTGAAAATAGTGCGCCGCCCGAGTTCCAGCACGCTATTTGTGATGCCGGTGTTGAGCCAAGTTTTTGTGAAGACCATAATATTGCAGTCCGTTATCAGTCTCTGTGTGAGGGTTCAGATTCTGAGTTCATCCAGTTTATTCGTCAGGGACCGAACATTGGACAGGAAAATACTAGGAAACGCTGTCTGATGTGGGTTCAGCTTAGCCTGGATTCCTCCGCGTTTTCCTTGTCTCCGTTTACAGTCTCGCCCTTTGCGCTGGCACCGGACAGTTCCGCTCGGGATAAAAGGCTTGCTGAGTTGTGGCTTCCTTACGAGCTCCGGTTGGTATCTGGTCAAAGTTGAAAATTAAAGTCTGGAAACAGAGTTTGTGCAGATGTGACCAATATTCAAACGTGATTGTCATGACAGAATTGTGCGAGCACTTAGGAGAATAATGCTGAAATAAGCACAAATACGGGCAATCTGGAGAGACGCTGAGCCTTATGATGTGTACGCGCTGCCGCCGCCGCCATCATCTAAATCGCCATCTATATGCGGTAAATGTATCATTTCATTATCTTGGTCAAAGTGTGGGTCATGTGGATTGGATCCGACATCTGAGTCTTAAATTCCTGATCCTAAAAAAACTTCTTTTCCACTATAAAATCCACTATTTCTCTCTCTCTCTTTTCTGTGAGTATGTGTTATCCGTTACGTTCCGCTGACTCCCAGCAGAACTTTTGTGTGTTTACAACACTAATGAAATGTTGAACTGGTTTTATGTGGTGTTTCAGTAATAAAATGTAATCATGTTTTTTTTTTACAGACTGGGCCACAGGTCGAGTTAGTGTCCCAGTTTGACCTGCAGAGGGAGGCGGAGCGTCAGGGTTCAGGTAAAGGTAACAAAACACACACGCACCTGGTCACTACCTGTTTCACCTGCATGTTAATCAGTTCTCTGCTGAATGTTAATTACATGGTTAATATTATGTATGTCTCTAATAAGGTGTTTGTTTATATTGATTATATCTTATATATAGATTATGTATATATTATTGTTTAACCCCTATATAACTATCTGACCCCTGCCGAACCCTGTTTTTTTTTTCTCCATTCTGTTGCTGATAGAATTTTAAATCCTTGTTTATTTTGGGACTCTAAATTTATAGATAGAAATGAAATTGAGTGTGTTATTGAATGTTTAATGGCTTTACTGATGTAAAACAGTCTTGATTGTTAAAAGCGATAAATAAATAAAGGTGACAAGATGACAAATTAACACACAAAAAAAGACTTATAGTTTTATGCTGTGTTTCACTGGTCCAGATGTGGTGAGTAGTGAGACGGTTTACAGGGATTACAGTCGAGCTCTTTCCCAGAGAGACTCGGTGTTGTGGATCCGATAGAGCAGCTCGCGGACGGCTATCTTCTTCAGCTGTCTCTCCATGTGTGTTTGAGATGAACACACTGATTCCACACATTCAGCTTCACATTTAGACACTTTGATACTTGCCATTTTATTTTATTTTATTAAAAAAAAAAAAAACTGGTTTGAATTTGGTATCCAGAACGGTTCAGTGTTGACTTGGTCATCTCATCATCACAAAGACAAACGGAAATGGTGTACGAAAGGACAATGCTCTTATAAAAACCAAGCCTCAGTTTGTGTGTGGTTTGAGAAGAGCCCCAGTACATCTGTAGCCTCTCTGTAGCAAATAATATAAAGCACAGGATTTTGTTGATCTGGAGTCAGAAGTTGTGTGTGTGCATGTGTGTGTGTTTAGCTGGTAAAAGATTCACTACAGAAGGTTGAGCTGGAGGTGACTGTGTAATGCTGTAGATGTTTTTTTGGGAACGTTTGATTAGGATTAGGCACTTTGTTGTTCTGAGGTAAAAAGAGGTATACATTTTAGACCTAAGGGTATTGGAGTTTTAATTGTATGTGTGTGTTTAGGAGCCCGTGGTTACCCGCTGTTCTGTCACAACTTGGTTCTGTCATTTTTCTGGTTCTTATTTGGATCTGCTTGCACGATGGCCACCGCTGCCGATCCCCTGCTGAGGTATGTCGCCAGGCCCCCAACCTAAACAGCAAAACCCCAACCCTAATCACTAATACCCGGTATCTAAACCCCAACCTTTATAACTAATACCCGACATACAAACCCCCAAACCTAATGACCAAAACCCGCATCTAAACTCTAATCATCTAATACCCGGCATTCTAAAACCCAACCCTAATCGCTAATACCCGGCATCTAAAACTCAAATCCTAATCGCTAATACTGCCATCTAAACCCAAACCTAATCACCAAACCCGGCATCTAAACACCTTATCACTAATACCTGGCCTATAACCACAACCCTATAAAGACCTGTCAGACTCTTCCCTGTGACCCGCTCCAGTGATGATCACATCACCAGGGTGACGAAAACGTCCCACTCTGCCATAAAGACGTTCCAGCTGTTCTTTAACTGGTTTTTTTCTCACACACAAAACACACCACAGTATAACCATAATTCCTGCTACCTGTTTTTCACCCAATGAGGATGGGTTCTATGTTGAGTCTGTTTCCTCTCAAGGTTTCTTCCTATCTCATCTCAGAGTTTTTCGTTGCCACCGTGCCCAGGCTGCCATCAGGGACAAACTGATTTCTGTCGCATTTGTTTCTTATAATTTCTATGATTGCGTAAAGCTGCTTTGTGACACTGACCAGTGTAAAAAAGCACCAAACAAATAAAACTGAATTGAATTGAATTAAAGACTTCATAACACTGTTACTCCTCACTCATTAAATGTTACTTTGATATAATGCCCAGTTTACCCCGTAACACCCTGTGTGTGCTTTATCTCCACAGAAGCTGAGTATTTATGGAGATTGGAGTACATGAAGGAGCAGAAGCTGAAGCCTTACCCACAATGTCTCTGCTGATTGTCAGCTCTTTATGAAAGAGGCTGAAGGTCTTCCATCCAACCCAAAGTGGATCTGACCCCAGTTTAGATGTGCCTCAAATCTCCATTTTACACTTCTATAGTTTTGGAACTGTTTCCTCAGCACATAGACTTTCTAAGTGTTTGGGGGGTGGGTCTTGAGAAGGGAGGCGAAGAGAGAGGGAGAGGGAGAGGGGGGAGAGGAGAGAGAGAGAGGGCTAGGAGGAGGGAGGGAGGAGGAGAGGGAGGGGAGGGAGGGAGAGAGAGGTGTGAGGGGGAGAGAGGAGGGGGGAAGGGAGAGGGGCGGGGGAAGGGAGATGAGTGTGTGTGTGTGTGTGCACGTTTATATGGTTTTAGAGGATATTGATATGGACATCTGGGCAGGTACTGCTGTTAAGTATGTGATTGAGGTTTCTCCCTTTATGATGTTTGAAGTACAGGATGTGTGTGTTCCGCTCAAAGCTTTAGGTTTAATGTTTACTTCTATACGCACACTCACACACGCACACACGCGGTCCTACTAAAGCGTGTATATCTGTGTGTGTGTGTGTGTGTGTTTGATGCTGTCGACTCCTTTATAGTCAGTTATATGAGTAGGAATAAACTAAACTGATCTGCTGTGATTTTGTGCTTTAACTAAAAACATCAATCAGACAAATCGGTTGAATGGGACTTGCGCTAAGACTATTACAATAAACAAACATGCAAAAAATTGTCACTGTATACTGTACTGTGTGTGTGTGTGTGTGGTGGTGGCTCATGGTACCAAGCCATTATTTGGGCCCCTGAGCAAGGCCCTTAACCCCCAATTGCAGTTGTGTTAATGAGATGAATGTAAGTGGCTCTGGATAAGAACATCTGCTAAATGCCGTAAATGTGTTTGTAGGTGTGTGTGTCCGCCACAATTTTTCAGGTTATAATTCTGACTGCAAATCTTTCCCTCCAGATTATTTTTTCAGGTAAGCAATTATTGATGTTTTGATCACCAACATTTTCATTAGAGAAAAATGACTGAGATTCTGGAAAGAACACATTTTTATTAAAACTAAACCAAGGCTTTTCGTTTATCCCTAAATTTCAAAGAAATAATGATCAGTGACATTAACAGTTTGCTATAATGTAAAAATCGGTTTTTATTTTATGCAATGTGATTTGGCCGTAATATATGTAACGCTGAGATTAAGTATCATTCAAAGAAAGGAGCAATAAAGATAGCATTTCCATTGTTCACACACATGAAAGAATATAGTCTGAAAAGACTATAAAAGATTATAAAAACTCCCAAGCTCATGCAGGCTAATATGGCGGCTAAGTAAACTCTGCTGCACACTTGGGACCACGCTTCCTGCCATTGAGGACATCTACAGGAAGCAGTACCTGCCTAAGGCTCACAGCAATGTTAAAGACACCTTTCGCCATGCACATAGTTTTCTCTCCTACCCTTAGGAAAAAGGTTCAACCAAACTGAACTCAACCTCACTAACCCTCTCACACGGAAAATTCCACACACACGAAAAAAACCCATCAGTACTGTAACATATATCGTATATATCCTCTGTACATTCATCTGTATATTAATATCTGTATGTTCATTTGGGTATGTGTAAAAACTCTGCATATTTATCCAGCTATGAATTAAGTCAACTGTTTATCCCAAGTCTCATACTCTATATTGATCTATATATATTTTATGTATATTTGATCATGCTTTACATTTATAGAGATTTCTGTATATTTTTTCATATCCCGGATGATTTTTAGGGGAAATGACCATGGCTCCAGGGTAAGAGTTTAGGGTTGGGTTTAGGGGAAATGACAGTTAGAGCTAGGGTTTATGTTTAGGCTAGGTTTGGAGTTTAGGGTTAAGGCTAGGATTTTTAATTTACAATGAATTTGGTGCAAATTCTTCGGAATCTGTTAGCTGTGCTTTTGATTTCCCTTAAGGTGTGTTTGGGGTTAGGGTTAGGCTGCTCTTATGCATAATGCTGTGGTTGTCTGTTTCTTTAAAGAATACCTTAATGTAAATTTTCT
>VCAZ01000417.1:0-37500 GCA_005784505.1 Bagarius yarrelli
GAGAGAGAGAGAGAGAGAGAGAGGCAGGCCGGACAAGACAGTGAGAGAGAGAGAGAGGAGAGAGAGGAGAGAGGCAGGAGGACACAGAGGAGAGAGAGAGAGAGAGAGAGGAGAGAGAGAGAGAGGAGAGGAGGGGAGAGAGGAGAGAGCGGAGGCAGACACAGAACAGGAGAGAGAGAGGGGAGACACAGAGGGAGAGAGAGGCAGGAGACAGACACAGACATGATCGAGAGAGGAGCAGACACAGAGAGAGAGCGAGGCAGCACAGTGCGAGAGAGGAGAGTGAGAGAGAGCGAGAGGCAGACACAGTGAGAGAGAGCGAGGGCAGGACACAGCAGTGAGAGAGAGCGAGAGACCAGTGAGAGAGGAGGCGAGGCAGACACAGTGAGAGAGAGCGAGGCAGACACAGTGAGAGAGAGCGAGGCAGAGAAACAGTGAGAGAGAGCGAGGCAGGAGAACCACAGTGAGAGAGCGAGGCAGCACAGTGAGAGGGAGAGAGGCCAGACACAGTGAGAGAGAGAGAAGCAGGACACAGTGAGAGAGAGCGAGGCAGGCAGGACACACAGAGGGAGAGAGAGGCAGACACAGTGAGAGATGAGAGAGGCAGGGCACACAGTGAGGAGAGACAGTGAGAGAGAGAGAGGCAGAAACAGTGAAGAGGAGAGAGGCAGACACAGTGAGAGGAGAGAGGGGCAGACCACAGGGAGAGAGAGAGGCAAGGACACAGTGAGAGAAGAGAGAGACCACGAGAGAGAGAGGGAGAGAGTAGAGAGAGAGACAGACACAGGAGAGAGAGAGCAGACACAGTGAGAGGAGACAGACACAGTGAGAGAGAGAGAGGAGACACAGTTGAGAGAGAGAGAGAGGACACAGGAGAGAGAGAGAGAGAGAGACACAGAGTGAGAGGAGACAGACAGTGAGAGGGAGACAGAGGGAGGACAGAGAGAGGGAGACAGAACAGTGATGAGGAAGAGAGAGAGACAGGACAGACAGTGAGGGAGAGAGAGAGACAGACAGTGAGAGGGAGAGAGAGAGAGAGACGAGGAGAGAATGGACAGTGAGAGGGAGAGAGAGAGGACAGACAGGGAGAGGGAGAGAGAGAGACAGACAGACAGTGAGAGGAGAGGCAGACAGGAGAGGGAGGAGAGAGAGAGAGAGGCCGACAGACAGTGAGAGGGAGAGAGAGAGGACAGACAAGAGGGAGACGAGAAGAGACGACAGAGTGAGAGGGAGTAGAGAGGAGAGAGACAGACAGGACAGTGAGAGGGAGAGCGACAGACAGTGAGAGAGGAGAGACAGAGAGAGAGCAGACAGTGAGAGAGAGAGAGACAGACAGTGAGAGGAGAGAGAAGAGGAAGAGAGATCAGTGAGGAGAGAGAGAGACAGACATGAGAGAGAGAGCAGACAGTGAGAGAGAGAGAGACAGACAGACAGTGAGGAGAGAGAGAGACAGAGAGAACAGTGAGAGAGAGAGACAGAGAGAGGAGAGAGGGAGAGGAGACAGACAGTGAGAGAGAGAGAGACAGACAGTGAGAGAGAGAGAGACGAGTGAGAGAGAGTGGAAGACAGAGAGAGAGACAGACAGAGAGAGAGAGACAGAGACAGTGAGAGAGAGAGACGTGAGAGAAGAGAGAGATCAGTGAGAGAGAGACCAGGAGAGAGAGACAGTGAGAGAGAGCAGTGAGAGAGAGAGACAGAGAGCAGTGAGAGAGAGAGAGACAGACCGTGAGAGGAGAGAGAGAGAGAGACCTGTAGGTGGTTTGCTGGGTTGAGGGTGATTCCAGTGATCTGATCTTTGTGACTCTGCAGTAGATGAACACACCCTCAGTGCTGCTGCTGAAAACCTTCACCGAATCTCCTGAGGAACATAACAGGAACCTGCACAGGAACACCAGATCAATTAAACACACACACACACACACACACCACACACTCTTCTCTCTCTCCACACACACACACACACACACACACACACACACACCACACTACACTTCTCTTCACACTAATGTGCAGTGTTTCTGTTTACTGGTGTTGATCTTCGCCTTTGATCTCTTTTAAAATGTTAATTTAATGTTTCCGTTCTAACGTTCATTAAACCAGAGAAACATTTACACACAGTAAAACCTACTAATCATCACCACGTGACGCTGTTACAGAAAAACCATCAACACCGCGTGCACGTGCTCTTAGCATCCATCCACACACACACACACACACACACACACACACACACACTACTAAACACTTTAATGTTATGGACCTGGAATCGGTGGTAATCACCGGCGCCCGGAAACTTATTTTACTGCCGCCGCAGCGAAGCACGCGGGTCTCCGTCTTAGTCTGTTCCACCATCTTTAGCCGCGATGACGTGCACCGCTGCGACCTGAACTCCAGTTACGTCACATCCGCTGCGCCGCTGCGTGCTTTCCACCTGTATTCCGGCAAGGTCCCTCCCCCTGAATTCTGATTGGTTATTACATTACATTACATTTGCAGCATTTAGCGGACGCCCTTATCCAGAGCGACTTACAATACTACCTGTTATACCCGAACCCGGGTCTTCAGGTTGGTAGTCCAACACCTTAGCCACTGCGCTATATTCAATACAGGAACAAAACGCGCCACTTAGTGGTCGAAGAGGGAAAAACCGAATAAATATAAATATGATAATATTTATATGAATAATCGCTCTCTCTCTCTCTCTTCTCTCTCTCTCTCTCTCTCCTCTCTCTCTCTTCTCAGATGCGGAGGTTTTTGGTGTGTGAGTGTAAAATAAATGACACTGTTGCTAAAGCAGTTACAGGGATATAAACAGAATAAAGGAACAGGAACAGGAAATACAACACAATAATAATATACACAAATAATAATACAAACACAATAATAATATACACACAAAAAAATAATATAACACAATAATAATATATACAATATAATAATAATAATAATAATAAAGATATATACAAATGTCATTTTATAGAGTGTAGTGTGAGGTGTAAGTGTAGATGTGGTGTTGTAAAATGTGTTATCATTTATATTTATTTATATCTTATATTATCTTAGATTTATATTATGCTATCTTATAGTATATTATATTATCTTATATTATATTATCTTATCGTATCTTATATTATTATCTTATATTATCTTATCTTATTATCTTATCTTATATCTTATATTATCTTATATTATATATCTTATTATATTATCTATTATTTTTTTATATTATCTATCTTATTATTTTTTATCTTATCTTATCTTATATTTCTTATTATTATTATATTATTTATATATCTTATTTTCTATCTTATATTATCTTATCTTATATTTATATCTTATATTATCTTATATTATCTTATCTTATCTTATCTTATCTATAAATATCTTAATAATAATGGTCTGTAAATAAATAATTAAAGAACTTTACAAGAATTCAAACAGACAGAGAAAGAGAGAGACAGAGAGAGAGAGAGAGAGAGAGAGAAACACAGAGAGAGAGAGAGAGAGAAAGAGAGAGACAGAGAGAGAGACAGAAAGAGAGAGAGAAAGACGACAGAGAGAGACAGAAAAGAGAGAGAGAAAAAGAGGAGAGAATTAGTCACATTTAGATGTGAAACTTACAGACTAATAAATAGTTTGAAATAAAAGATTGATCGATTTTTAAAATATATTTTAGTTATTATTACGTTGTTATTCATTCCATAGTAACGCATCTAAAACACTGCGGTGTGTAATGTGTGTTTAATTATATAACACACACCCTTACACACACACACACACACACACACACACCTCTACACACACACTTCAGGGGGAATTCCCTGGAGCTAATAAATACTCAGATTTCCTGGTAGATGGAAACGTTTCCTTGTTCACTTCACTGCAGCGTCAGAACATCACAAATCCCTCCATCCCATCCCATCCCATCCCATCCCATCAGCACCACCTGCTATTGCACATGTTTAACACCCGTTCTCTCTGTGTGTGTGTGTGTGTGTGTGTGTGTGAGAGAGAGAGAGAGAGAGAGAGAGAGAGAGAGAGAGAGACCAGTTGTTCACACCTCACTGCATGCGAAAATGCCCGCGAAGGAAATAATCACGGTTGCCAGATTGAGAATTTTTAATTTCCTCTTATTTAAGTTGTGTATTCGTGTTTATTTATTTTCTAATGTTTAATTAATAGTTTTTTAATTAATTAATGTCATTTGGTGGGTTAGTACGTCTGCTCGGCCCCTTCAAGGTTGTGGGTTCGATTCTTTTTTCAAATGCGGATTTTTTTTGTTGCAAATTTGTTGTGTGACGTCATCACAACACGCTCCCCACAAAAATACATGTTTAGAAACCTCATTGAGGTATAAAACTGATAAATCTGGCAACCCTGCAGTGGTGCAGAAGTGAAAGCGGTGCTGGAGAAAAGCGGCGTGGCCAAAGAGTTTAAAGAGAACCTGAACTCCAGGGTTTCATTCTGTAGTGCACCTTCAGAAGATCTGTAGAAGATCTGTAGATTATTCCAGATCTGGGATTAAACCTGATATCATTCACCTCCAGTTTTAATCTTAAACTAAAAGTTCATTAGCGCTTTTCTTCTTTTATCTTTTTGTTGTTTTTTTTCCTTCCTCTTTTTCTTCTTCTCCATCCTCAGCAGCAGGATGAGTCAATGGAAACAAATCCAGCAGCTGGACATGAAGTTTTTGGAGCAGGTGGATTATTTTTATGATGATAAATTTCCCATGGAGCTGAGACAGGTGCTGGCGAGCTGGATCGAAAGTCAGGACTGGTGAGATCCAAAGCAAACCATTTAAATAGACTTTATCCGATATATGCAGGTTTTTTGTCTGTGAAAGTCAGACCTGGGCGGTCGGACTGAAGGTGAAACTGCAGCGTTATAATGCGCCAAAGACGTAAAAAATAATAAATGTAAAAAAAACAAAATAAATATTAAACGAATCAGTTCATTTGCATAAGAATGTTAATATATTTTTAGAGATTTATTTAAGTTTTTAACCAAATAATGAACGTAACTGCAATAAATAAAAACGTTTTGGATAAAACTTAAAAAATCCAATTTTTTATTATTATATAATAAATAATTATTATTATATTCTTAATCAATAAGTTTGAATTAAAATAAAATTAAAATAATTAAAATAATTAAATTTAAAACCCCTCTACAAGGTTTACAGACTCGTTTAAAAACTGGGTTCGATTTATTTATATACGTTTTCATTTGCTATAATGATCATTTTCATATGAAAACGTATATAAATAAATCTAAACCGGTTTTGAAACGAGTCTGTAGCCGTTTCAGTCTTTGGCTGTGATGAATTAGTTTCTTCTTCTGGTGAAAATAAACTAAAATAAAGATTGCCGTATAAATTATCCGATGAAATTATTCTGATGTTTACTATAATTTACACAATTCCTTTATAACTTTCAGATGCCTTTTTTTTCTCCGTTCCTGTCTTTCTTCAATCCTTCTCAATATCCATATGCGGTGGCGCGCTGAGCAATTTTGGCCCTTATGAAAGAATATACGTTTGAGTCCCCTACTACACCCAATCCACACTAAACATACTATCACATTACTGCTTGTACTACATCCTACCTCCGCCCAAATTGCATGTTAAACGAAGGGGTATCAAAAAGTTTTGAGACACACCAACAGATGGCAGCATGGAGCTCCCTGTGACTGTGTGTGCATCCGTATGCGGCCATCTGTTGGTGTGTCTCAAAACTTTTTGATACCTTTTTATATGCTAACATGGTACGTGTGGAAAGGCAACATCATCACATCACTGCAGAAAATGCTGGTGATCATAAACAAAATCACGTGAGAAACATTTGTGTCTGTTTTCTTCCTTGTCTCGCCCCTTCGCACAACACGGAAAACAAAAAGAGAACAAGAACAACACAAAGAAACCAAATTAGAACCTACAGCACTTTGTTGTTTTCCTGGTGCACAAAAAAGGAAAAGTCTTCATACCTAAAGGACTCAGAACCGCTCACACACTCCGGTCCATGATTATTTAATCAGACGTATTGTTCATCACCTGTAATAGTTTCGCTTTACATCCTGTCTTATTTATGATCTCATCCTAATTTCTTAATTAATAAAATCATTGGCTGTCTTTATTTTTTAGCGTTTTAGCTCTATCTGCTAAATACTGAGCGATTTTTTCAAAATAATAACATTTTTGAATTTCTATATATATAAAAAAAGTTTTTTAGAATGTTTTATTTAATTCTTTACACTCTTCCAATGATAGAATCGAAGTTTTATTACAGTTTAAATCTGTTTATTTGGGGTTTTTATTGCTTCTTATTAAATCTACATAAACTCAAATGTTTGATTGTCCAGAACCAAAAAACGATGTTTTTACAATGACATCACCATCTGACCAATCAGAAGCCAGAACTCAACAGAAATGCGTTTTAGGGTACAACAACTAAAGTCTGTTTCTGAGGTTTTCAGTTCCTCATATATTCCTTTGCATGATTTTTATTATTTTTACTTTTGGGATATTATAGTGTTGCTATGCTAATATCAGCACGTCTGGATGTAATCTATGAATGTTAGTATTTTTCAGATGAATGTATAGAATATTTATGTTTCTGTTTTTAGGGAAACGGCGATGAATCATGAAGCCATGGCCATAGTGCTCTTCAACAACTTCTTGGTTCAGCTGGAGAATCGCTGCTCCCAGGAGCCGAACTTTCTGCACAGACACAACCTGAAGAGAATCTTCCAGCAGATACAGGTATGAGAGAAATGCACCCATTATCTGAGCTCAGGGGCAAAACCTTAAACTCATCATTAAACCTTACCTCGCTGAGCTCTTGTTCAATAGGAGTTCATCATCTGAGCAGCTGTTTTCGTCCTGGAGAATCAGAATTTGATTAAATTCAATGCGACTCAACTCAGTTAACTCAACTCAATATAATTCAATTCAATTTAATGGTCCACTAGTTTCTATACAGGAAACGTTTCTCATGTTTTATTAATTTAAATTTGTGTGTTGTTTTTTTATTTTTTGAGAATATTTTTTGAGAAAGTTTTTTAATAGCTTTAAAACCAAAATAATTCAGGATTCGAAAATAAGGACTAAAGAAGGATTTTTACTATGTTCTCCCGTAAGGGATAAAAACATGGCTATTGTTGAAGGATCAGCTGACCGAATGCTGTCCTGCTATGCTAATCGCTACCTTTAAATCAATTCCCAACTTATTCTATAAAACAATTCACAGCTTAGTGCAAGCGGTTTTTGTTTTCCTATGAAGTTCTTTGTGAGCATTGAGTTAGCTGGTTAGTTAGCTGGGTAGCACTTTAGGATACTGTGTATTATAGCTGTGTATTATCCAGGCTTAGTTTGTACAAATCGACCCAGCATGTCAGTTAGTAAAGGGTTAGTAAAGGGTTAGTAAAGCACCAGCCAGTGATTGTGACTGACTACTTACACCCGAATGGCATCAAACCACTTTCTTACCTGAAAGAACCGCGTGACCAGGTTTTAATCAAGTGGATGATCTGAAACTCTGTCTGCTTGAGGAAATAAGACCGACTCTGAAATACGGAACAGCTGAAGTTCTTTTCTCTAATTCGAGGTTTGAGTTTCACACTTCTGATAGCTGAAGAATGATAATCTCTTTTATATGAGAGTAAACACAAACATCTTCCACCCTGTCACATGACTGGGCCACCCTTTTCCAATGTTGGCATGTTACTTTAAAGTAAGTAGTTCCAACTAGTAAATAGTTCCTAGTTACTTTACAAATAGTAACTGAGTAACATTTTAAAAGTAACTAATTATCAGGAAAAGTAACTGTTGTGTAACATGATATTAAACCGGTTAAATGAATGAAATAGACACTAAATAACATTAATTATTATAATAAATCATTGCACACTAATTTAGGCTATTTTAATGTTGTCATGTGACGATGTGAAGTGATTGGTTAGATTAGAATGACTCACCACCGATGTGGAGAGACTCTTTATTTCTGATCTTAAGTTACATGTCACCAGTCTTGTCTTTCACCTCAGCCATTAGGGTCCTGTAGGGGGCTCAACCTCATATCCTCGTCCCTGCAGGACAATGTCCCTGTGCACAAACCCCCTGATGTCCATGAAGACATGCTGTGTTCTGATTGGAGGAGAAGAACTCTCATGTCCTCTCGAGTCCTGATTCTGACTCCACCCCTTTAAACTGAACACCTTTGGGATGAACTGGAACCCCGACTGAACCCCAGACCTCCAAACCTCAACATTAGTGTCTGATCTCACTCATACTATTGGAACTGAATGAATATAAATCTCACATTAGGCTCCGAACAGTCGTGGAAAACATTTCTAGAAAAATGGAGCCTAATCTAAAATCTGAATGGAGTAAATCTGTAATAAGATGTTTTAATCAGATATGTTTTCTGTCGAGCAAACCAGTGTTTTATTTTGTCTGAAATTTACAGTTAGAGCAGAACTAAAACACTAAAACACACACATTAATAGTTTTGCCATAATAAATATTTTAAAAGAGTATTTTCTGATTTAGAGATAATTTAATTGACTTTTAATACACATTTTTAAAATTGATTGAATTTTAAATTAACAAAAAATCTAAATTTATTCATATTAAATAATTGAAAAATTTACGCGCTCAGAAGTAAAATTATAGCCAATAAAACATCAGCTGATTCTAGACACTGTGTAAGGAACAAAAAAAAGAAATGTAGCTGATCATTTCATTAACCAATATCAATATTTATCAATATTATTCCGTTATATTTCACGTGGTTTCGATTTGTGTGAATCATTTTAAGAATCGTTTAAACCAGTTCGTCCACTCGACTAATCGTGACTTTAAACAAAAAACCCTGTTAATACACACTATTCTGTCGAATGCAAAGCGTGTCACAGCAAGGTCCAAACCTTCACACCACTTCCTCCACACCAGCGGGTGGGGGCTGGGTGGGTTTCGGAAGTAGTGTATTCTGCTTGGTGGTATCACACGCTTTACAGGAAGTGAGATGGCAGCATACGTGCAAATACACAGTGTTGTGAGGTTTGTACTGCAGTTATAAAGAGGCACCGAAATACGTGAGAGAAGAAAAAACTATTGGCACATTTACAGACTATCTGGCATTCCACATTGATAGTTATATAATAAACTCAATTTAAGGTTCTTGGTACTGATAGAAACCCCACCCTTTTTTTTCCTAAGGGCAAACTCACTCTTTATTGAGGTTTAATGAGGTTTAATGAGGTTTCATGAGGTTTAATGAGGTTTGGGTCGGTCTGTAACAGAAAACTCTGGAGTGACTCCCAGTTTTACTGCAGAGATTTAATAATGATGAGGGGTGCAGTCAGAATCAGGACTCATGGGACATGAGAGTTCTTCTCCTCCAATCAGAACACAGCATGTCTTCATGGAGATCAGGGGATTTGTGCACAGGGACATTGTCCTGCTGGGACAGAATTTAAGTCTCTTAGTTTCAGTGAAAAAAGAACTGCAACGGTTTGCTTCCATGACCCACTTCTGGCCTTATAGTGTGTGTATAAATTGTTACACAACATCTACAGTATATTTAACAACAATGGACTAAATAAAACTCATTATTGTATAGGAATCGCTAGCTTTTATTTTTGGGGTGCCGATACTTTTCACACCATCGTCTCTGTTATTGCATTAGAAATGCAGTTCAGCAGAACATAAACTTTGTGGTTTTCCTGCCTGCTGCCGCCTGTTTTTCTTTTTACTTCGGAACCCTGAACATGGTGATGGAGGATGTTTGTCAGGTGAAAGCGTCGCTGTTCGAACCTTCCTGTGTTTGGAAAAAACGTCTGTGAGTGTAAAAGCATTTCTGATAATCTGGAGGTTCCTTCAGGTTTGAATTTGGTTCCTGAAAAACCCTTTTAATGCAGTATTTCAACACCGGTGATGTTTATCAGAAATGCCGGAGGGCGAGACGTAATTGGGTGGTGTTTTTTTTTCCACGTGTGGGTGGATTCGGGGATTTCTCAAAACAGTGTATGTAAAGTGAAATGTCAGGGGTTTTACTCAGGATTATTCGAGTGATGTATTCGGATGTTGAAAGAACAGACAGGAAAGTGTGGGGGGGCCTCAGTTTTATTATTCATACCCAGGACTTTCCGTCTGCATTAATAAAAGGGTTAGTCTTCATCCCTCTCACACTCGTCTGTCTCACACGAAGGTCTGGCTGATGAATTAGCGCAGACGTGTAAAACTGCATTCCTTATTGCACACGTTTCCTGGAACTGCCTGATGTCCTCCAGACAAAAGATTAAACGATGTGTTGATAAACGGTTGACGCACTAACAAAAAAACATAAATAAACAAATCACTGATGGAAAACTTGTTTCTGACACATACTGTATAGAAAACTTTTACCCAGTTCTTACCTGGATATTTAATGTAAAAGTGGAAGCAAGTTTAACTTAGTTTAAGTTAAACTTATTAAAAAATAAAAAGACGTATTCACATGTACATAAATATTCCCGGCTCAGGTACATGCTGTTACCACTGATTATCTTTCAGATGTTTCTACAACTAGACTGGAGTCCACCTGTGGTAAATTCAGTGGATTGGACAGGATTCGGAAAGGCACACACCTGTTTATGTAATGTCTCACCATGAATCAGAGCACAAACCAAGCCATGAAATCCAAGGACGTGTCTGTAGACCACCGAGACAGGACAAGTTCTGCCTAATAAAGTGGACATTATTGCTGCCTATACTGAGAATTAGAAGTATCTCAGAACTGCCACTATCATTTCCAATCTGAAGTTCGTGGCCGGTTCACCCTCACAGCTACAGACCGCAAAGTAAACTGGGACTTTCCCTGTATTTAGGGCAGAATTTACATTTGATAAATAAAAAACAAATCATCTGGAAATCGTCCAAAAGAAAAACCGTAAAACCCTAAACAATATTTTAACCGCTACAAAAACGGGTGTGTGATGAATTTGTATTTGTTTTCCCACTCAGCTGAAATACAAAGCGAACACTCAGCACCTCGCAGTCGTCATCTCCAACTGTCTGAGAGAGGAGAGACGCATCGTATCCGCCGCCAGCATGCAGGAGCAGGTACGAGGCAGGACAACTGCCAGCACGCAATAAGTGCTCGTGTGATGCTAGGGCATTTTCACTTTTAAAGAAAATATCAAAACCAACTGCCTTAAAAATAAACATCAAATGTGCAGTTTTATTTTTTATTTTATGATTTAATGAGAAAAGAAGAGGAAGAAATGTGGAACAAATGTGAATTATTCAGTTCTATGTCAATTCTGCATTAATTCACAGTTAAACATTAACAACAAGAACGATACATAACAAAACTGTTGTTTTGTCCTAAACTTAAAAAGCCTAAAGACCTGTTTTTTTCTCACACTTTTTTCAAGTAGCCTCTTCATTATAGCTACATTGATTTAGTTGGTAGTATTTGGTGGTAATTATTTATATATACAGTTTATACAGTCTTTATACAGTTAATTTATATGTTAAAAATAACTTTATACTTTATACACATATTTTCCATGTACAGTGATGGGGGGGCGTTTAAAGGGGTGGGGTTATACAAACATACTATTATTCTGTAGTAATTATAATATTACATCTCACAAGCCTAGTTATGATCCTGTGAACTTTTCTTCTCTTATTCAGAGTTCATTATCTCATCACATCACCAGTGTGTCATGCTGTTTTCAGGGTCCTTTGGAGAAGTCCATGCAAAATTCCGCAGCTTTGGAGAAGCAGAAGAACCTGGACAACAAGGTGGCAGTGATTCGTAGCAGTGTGCAGGTGAGACCCATAAATCATCCAGTTATTTTGGAAAAATGGTCAGTTAGAACATGCCACCATATGCAAACTTCAGCCAATAAAAATACTAATAATGTAAGCAGAACACAGCGAGATCTGCCTTCGCAATAATCAGTTCCTGTAATGTTTTAAGTTTGTGCAGTACGAGGATAAAACTTACTTGCAGGATTTTTTATGTCAATTAAATGTATAAAATGAAATATTTTAAAAGATAAAATG
The DNA here is from genome assembly GCA_005784505.1 of Bagarius yarrelli. NCBI lineage: Eukaryota > Metazoa > Chordata > Actinopteri > Siluriformes > Sisoridae > Bagarius > Bagarius yarrelli. The sequence continues at coordinate 12,050 of VCAZ01000417.1, forward strand.
CATTAATATTTTTAGACCCTGACATTCAGTTGTAGTATTTCTGTGGTTCCTCCCTGTGTGACCTTCAGGCATTGCTCTCATCTGTAAGACATACAAGAGCAGATTTCACTCCCTCGTTATTGTCATGTCATTGTTAATGTTATGTCAAGTCATCTTTATTTCTATAACACTTTTAACAATGGCGATAAATTAATATTTTGTTAAACCTCTTAAAATTATTCATCAAAATGGTAGATAAATAATGATCATTTTAGTATCTAATTAAGAACCTATAATGTAAAATAATTTATAGCACAGATGTTGGTTTATACACACACACACACACACACACACACACACACACACACACACACACTATTTTACCTAAAAAAATGTAAAACTAATTTAAAAGCGGATTGTTTTTAACTTGCATTTTCTATAATGTTTTTAGCTTTTAGATCAGACCGTAAAGTATCTGGAGGACATGCAGGACGATTTCGACTTTCGCTACAAAACCCTTCAACTTCGAGGTGAGTAATTATGTCATCTCATCACATACTGCTCTACACTCACCACACACCACCATACACTCATCACTCACCGTTTCTCAGACACCGGAGTGATCTCTGTTTCATCTGAATTCATTGCTAGTAGTAGAACAAGACTGACTGTCCTGTGGCTGTCCTGTTTCAGAACCGGGCGCCAGAACTTTAAATATCTTTGTGTGACCCATCAAATAAATGTAATAAAGAGTCTCAGTGACCTCCGTCAGGATATACTGCTCTACAAGCCTTCTAACGTGTGTACTTACATGTGGAAGAGGACAAGCGACTGGAGGCACATAGTCAACTTCAAAGTTTGCTATTATAAACTAAAAACTGGCCTGTTTAATGTAAACTAGTTAAAGGTGTTTAAATAGTTTACTTACCACACTAGAACATTGATCTTATTCACTCATTATAGAATTTGGACTTCAACTTTACATTAGTTTAAAATCTACCTTTATTTTTAACAATAGATATCATCACAAATCAGCTTCACAAAGATCAGAAGTGCATCGTTGAGATGACAAGTGGATAAAACTATGGGAGGAACCAGACTTTCCTCTGTTTAACACCAAATGATGTGTGTTATTTTAGAATAGAAATATAAAACTATCGATCAGAATCTGTCACTATCACTGATACAGAATCTGTTTCATTCACAAAATCCCACAACAGACTGAATGGATCTGGCACTAGTGCTCCTGATACCTGTGGTTGGATTTAGATTTAGATTCAAAGCTAAAGTGTCTGTGGCCCAAATGATTGGATTTGAAACCCTGAAATATATCTGTAACAAAATGTTTGTACTGATTCTACTTCCTTGACCAGAAACATAGTAGTAGCCTAATTTCCATCACGGCCACTCAGACCAATGCCTCCTAATTATATCAGTTTAGACCAAATTCTAAACGATTCATACTTCATGCAGATCCAGTGGAGAGAAACTCACAGAACAAGAAGCAGGAAGTCATAACCCTTCAGGAAATACTCAACCGTCTGGATTTTAAAAGAAAGGTGAGTTTAGTGTCTTTGGTGGCTTCGCTTAACACTTTCCTTCACACATCAGATGCATCTGAACCGAGGATCTAAAACCATCTCTTGTGCTGCTAATTCACGAATCAAGAGGTTTTTAAAAAAAAACCTGCAGTGACAACAGGAAGTTATGTAGTCAGTCTGTAAATGCAAGCAGCAGAATAGAAGTTAAAGTTGGCTACGCCGTTGTTTTGATAGTAAATGACACGAGGACAGCGATTTACTGTCTGTGTGTTCATATATCACACTGTGTCTCATTTTTCTTAGGAGATTCTATCGAAAATGGGAGATGTGTTAAAGGAGATAGACAGCCTGATAGTCTTGCAGTTGATGCCGGAACTGCAGGCGTGGAAACGACGGCAGCAGATTGCCTGCATCGGAGGCCCGGTTCTGGTGGGACTCGACCAGCTTCAGAACTGGTACAGACTCAACCCACTGCCCAAACTTTACGCTGACACTAGTACTGACTCACATCACTGGTAGACTGGTACTGGTTCTGCTTCACATCACCAAATTTTACCCAACATTCTACTCGTTACAAATCACATCACTGGTTCCACTTAACACTGGTTCTGGTTCTTCCTCAAATACCGGGTCCCAATCAACACTGGTACTGGTTCTTCCTTAAATTACCAGCCCCACTCAACAATGATTCTTGTACCGCATCACATCAATTGTTTCTATTCAACACTGGTACTGGTTCTGCCTCATTTATCTGGTTCCACTCAATACTGGTACTGTTTCTGCCCTACATTACTGCTCTCACTAAACACTGATAGTAGAGTACTTCTTCCTCACATACTGTACACACTCTGTGAAGCGGCACCAACATATAACTAACAGCTATTATACGGTTATTATAATTAAATAAAAGCAGAACTAAAATAGAGAGCAGTGTCTGACATAGCACTTCAACTCCCGTCTCTTTCTTCTCTGTGGTCTCTGCAGGTTCACCATGACGGCTCAGAGTCTGTTTCAGATCAAACGACAGCTGGACAAACTGGGCGAACTGATCATCAAAATGACATACGAGAGCGACCCAATATCTCTGCAGAGACCTCAGATGGAGGAACAAGTCAAATATCTGATATATCACCTTATCAGGAGGTAACACACCACACACACACCAACTGTAGATGACAGACACCAGTTGTTTATGGGTTATAGTGAGAACCGGTTCAGGCAGACCAGAACTGGATCAGGAGTCTGATTTAAACTATTAGTATTAAAATAATTTCACTTTATTTAAGTGTTAAATATAAAAAGAAGTAAATTCTTTTAAAGTTTAATTCATCAATCTGGACCAACCTCTCAATAACCGCACCTTTTTCCTTCTCTTCTTTCTTTGCCTTTTTATTCCTCTTCTTGTGTCTTATATTTCAGTAAATTAAAGAGTAGTGCAATGATATAACCACAGAACACTTTTTTGGGTTCCTTTTTTAATAATTATAAATCAATGATTTTTAAAAAAACAAACAAAAACAAAACAAACACAAATTACAATTAGTTATAGAAAATCATCATTCTATTCCAGATGTTAGTCTCACTCTTCCTCCACTAATCACCTCCAGTCTTGTGCAGGTTTTGCACTCGTCATTGTAACTTGGTGATTTTTTTTGGAATTGCGTTAGAGATTAACGAGCGTCTGTTGGATTTGCAGTTCGTTTGTTGTGGAGAAGCAGCCGTGTATGCCCACACACCCTCAGAAACCCCTCATCATTAAAACTCAGGTGCAGTTCACCACCAAAGTCAGGTATGTATCATTAAACTACATTTGCAATAGAGAACGACTGATTGATCGGTTTACTCAATTTCTTCTAATATTTTATTCTTTTATTATCGAACTATTATGAATTGTGAAGATTTTTAGTATCACACTATAAACGGAGAAATTTAACTACCGGGTGAGATACATTAACTACAGCGGCAGCGTGGCGTTCAAGGAGATACACAAACAATTATTTTTTGCCATTTATAATAAATTTACATTTACATTTCCAGCATTTTGGCAGACGTTCTTCTGCAGAGCGACTTACAATATTCCCTGTTATACACCTGGGCAATTGGGGTTGAGGGCCTTGCTCAGGGGCCCAGTGGTGGTGGCTCGGTGAGGCTGGAAATCGATAATGATGATGTCCCATTTCTAAGAGAACTCTGTTTCATTGGCCAGGAGGGCGGGGTATGGAATAAAACTGGGATTGGACCTTAATGTGTACAGAATTTACTTAAGGAAAGTGTTGATTGGAGAGAATTGAGCTACAGGAGAACATCACAGTATTTATAAATCCCAATATTTTTCGATATGAATCTAGATGTTTTTGTTGTTTTTGTTGTAGATTGTTGGTTAAACTCCCTGAAGTGGATTATCAGCTTAAAGTCAAGACGACGTTCGACAAGTGAGTGTATTTAAAAAAAGAATTTTTATTATTATCTTTTATTATTATTAACAGTGATGACTTCACAGATCCGTTCTTTAAAACGGCTCATTGGTCTAAAATGACACTTTAATTCTTTTTTTTTTTTATTTTAGCATTTTTAACACATTTGAGCGAATATTAGACGATACATGATTTAAAATAATTTAATAATTTCTAAAAATTGTTTAATTCTGGGTATTTGTTATTTAAATGACTTCTGATCATAAATATTTTGTTAAAGTCACAGTCTCGAATCCGCAGGGCTGTAATGCAAGTGATCATTGTGCAAAAGTTCTAATTGCATTCTCTCTCTCTCTCTCTCTCTCTCTCTCTCTTTAGGGACCTCCCGGGTGGCAAAGTGTAAGTACACATCAAAAACAGGTAGAAACAGATAAAACAGATCACTTCCTGGTGTTTGTAGGTCGGCCCTCAGTGCATAAATGGTTTAGGTGAGTGATTGTGGTGTTAAATTAATCTTTTCATACAGAACCAGACAATTCGTCATCCCCATCAACAACACCAAGGTGATGGACGTGGAGGAATCTTCTAACGGATGTTTGTCTGTGGAGTTCAGACATCTGGTATTGAAGCATTGTCTCAAAGCATAAATACAAAAACTCTGAAATTTGTGTATCCTGACTAGCTGTTACCATAGAAACAATATCATTTTATTCTTCACACCACCGAATTAATAGAAATCTGGTGATTACATTCTTTTATAAGTTTCTGTTATAGTTAGTCAATCAGCATCTTTTTAACCAATCAGAATCCAGAATTCAACAGTACTGTAATACACAAATTCATTACTGTCCTATGACTTGTAACGCAAATCAGTATTTGGGTGTGAGTGTGATATCAGAGAGGAGTCTGGTTTCCTGTTTAGCCGCTGTGATCTAACGTCTCTCCTTCAAACAGCAGCTGAAAGAGAAGAAATGTACAAACGGAACCAAAGGAAACGAGGTAAAAAAAAGAAATGTGCATGTCATCTTACTGTCCTTTCAGCTTCATACTTTAATGCAGCACATCTGTAAAAGAGTTTAGGCTAGTGATAGTGATCTAAACTAAGGTAAAAATGGAGTCTAAATGATGAGTCTTTTTTTATAATAAGTGACTATAATCATATCCTAGTGTCGGACATGTGAGTGAATAAATTTAAGACTTTATCAGTAAATCGTCCAGTTTTTAGTTTCTAATATTAAAAGTCGACTCTGTTTGTTCTGTAACTCGACTAAGAATTATTCTGTAAAGTAACCTGAAGAGACGAGTTTTATTCTTTAAAACACTTTTTGTTATGAAAGTCCACTTAAAAGTGATACGACTACTGTTAGTGGACTAGTTACTGTTCTACTAGTCTACATGATTAAAGATTAAAGTCGACTTTATTTTATCTTTAAGTGTAAAAGTAAAATTAAAAAACTCGACTACAGAGCCGACTCAAGACATAAGAGAACTAAGTGGCTGCTTAGGGTCCCAGTGGCCACCAGGGGGCCATACAGAGTACATAAAATAACAGATTGTGATATCAATGAACAATAGTAATTGTACAAAAATGCAATATTAAATTAAAGAGAACCCAAAATATTATATTAACAGGATGCACAGAAATGTAAAAGCATTGGTATGATGTGAAGAACACAGGACACACAGGAAATGCTGAGGAAAGTGTGTTTGTGTGTTGCAGGGCCCGCTCACAGTGACGGAGGAGCTCCACTCGCTCAGCTTCGAGGCCACGTTGTGTCTGCAGGGGTTAAATATCGACCTGGAGGTCTGTTTCACTGATTATTATATTAAACTGTATTCATTTGTAGGTCAGATTTCACAGCAGATGGTCGATGAAGTTAAAGATAGAGGTTGTAATGTTATAGTAAAGCACTGACCAATGGTGGGCGGCCAATGGGAAGCCCTGTGCCCCCCAAAAGAAAGCTACTTCCAATTTCAACATTAAGTTGAATATGCATCACAAATTAATACCAAAATAGAATAATTTAATCAAATGATCACACTGCTAGTCACATTATTCATTACTGCAGGTACGTAAACTGAGCTCTAATTGGCTTGTTTCAAATTCTCCTCAGAGCGGCTCCGTTCCCTAAACCCGCCCTCTTTTGTTGTTAGTGAATCACTTTGATTTTTATATTTTTGGCCTCATGTGAGTGGACCGCTCAAATGGATGCGATGTCCAAAGTTTTGGACTCTAGATAAGATTTTGTTATTCTGGGTTTTATCAGTGTTTTGTGAGTGCAGCGTACATGGAGGACTATAATAGTAGTCCATGTCAACTATGTCCATGAAACCATTGCAGCTCCTCGCACACAACACAAATGTGCTGATGGGGTCAGTCGCAGTCGAGTGACATGACTGTAAATTGTGTGTGTTTGCTGAAATATAGACCTGCTCCCTGCCGTTGGTGGTGATTTCCAACGTCAGCCAGCTGCCTGCAGGCTGGGGTTCGGTCATGTGGTACAACCTGCTGACAGATGATCCGAAGGTAACACACACACACACACACCGACTTTGATCTTATCACACAAAACATTTACATAAAACCGTACTGCCTAAAACAGCCATGCAAACGAGGGTCGTCGTCTGTAAGCACTTCCCTAAATCCTGAACTTGGAGGCGTTTGTGATTTGCGGCGAGACGTCGCAACGTTTAATCCCCAGCAGATGATTCTCAATAATCCTCGTATTCAAATTGTTTTATTTATGCAAACGTGGCTTTGTCTGGTTAAATATTCATACAGAACTGATCGAAATACAAACTCAAGTAAAAAAATGTAATTTTTAGTGATGTTTTATTTTATAAAGACGTTTTTAACTCTACAAAAGTGTAAAAATAAAGCCTAAGTAAGAAACAGAGTCTCCAAAAAAGTGGGCGGGGCTTCAACTTTCTTTGAAATGTTTGCTAATTCGGTAGCCTGTGTCTGCTGTGTTTATACAGCAACGATTGACATTTGAGACAATAAGCCCCGCCCACACAAAGGACATTGAAAGATTTACTTTAATGACTGCGAACATGAGAGTGTGGAAATAATGAACATCTAATAAACATCTTTTCTGTCTCTCTCTCTCTCTCTCTCTCTCTCTGTTTCTCTCTCTCCGTCTGTCTCTCTTCCTTTGGTGAGTTGTAGAACCTGGCGTTCTTCAGTAATCCACCTAGAGCCAGTTGGAGTCAGCTCTCTGAGGTCATCAGCTGGCAGTTTTCTAGCTTTGCTGGTCTTGGACTTAATAAAGAGCAGCTGAGCATGCTGGGAGATAAACTGCTGGGTCAGTCAGTTATAACCAATCATTTATCGATTCTATTATTATCTCAATCCAGGAATCGAATAAAACAATCCCTCGTTCATTTCTGGTTAAATTCCTGAATCGACTTTAACCCTTGCACACTTCTTGTACGTCGCTCTGAACAAGAGCTTCTGCTAAATGCTGTAAATGTAAACCAGAATTAGTTTAAGGGCCCCTGATTTAGTCAGTGTTAATCAATTATTTATTGTTGTTGTTTTCTTCACACATTTATGTTCCTCGACTAAATCTCAGAGTTAATAATCGACACCTGATTTCTTCAGTTAAACTGGGTGGAGTTACAGTGAAGAAACATGGGTTTTCTTTCAGACACAGATTTGAGTTTAATTCTTAGCGTAATCCCAGTTTAATTCCTGAGGAAACATGCGCATTTCCAGCAGTGTTGCCATATTGGGCGGTTTCCCACCCTGTTGGGTGATTTTGATAAAATAAGATTGGGCGGTGTAGAAAATTTTTTATGGAGTTTGGGGATCAATTAGGTTTATTATTCAATATTATTATTATTATTATGTAATTCAAAACCCGAGTGAAATATGACACCGGACACGGAACACTGATTTCTGCTTCTTTAAAGCAGCACTGATTTCCAGCCTGATGTTGATTCCACTATCGGTATTGATCCAAGCTACAATTAAATTCTTTTGCTCCAATCAGAACACAGCATGTCTTCATGGAGATCAGGGGTTTTGTGCACATGGACATTTTCATGCTGGGACATGGTTTAAGTCTCTTAGTTCCAGTGACTCAGAGTTTATGGAACAGTTTATGGAGGACACACTCATGTGGGGGTGCTGGTGAGGTGTCTTCCAGCTGTTACCCTGGGGCCCCTGAGTGAGGCCCTCAACTCTCAACTGCTCAGTTAGATCAAATATAAGATGAATGTAAGTCGTTCTGGATAAGGAAATGTTTAGTGTATGAACAGGTTTAGTGTTTGAGATGTTCACAAGCTGAGAATAACAGGATGGTGTGTAAAGAGTCGAACGGGTCTCATGATAAACGCAGGATTTTTCACTCTTCAGTGTTTTTACTGTAAATAAACTTCGCAGTCGAAATCACATCCTCGTCTGTTTACAGGGCAAAACTCCTCCTTTAACGACTGCTTGGTGTCCTGGTCCAAATTCTGCAAGGTGAGTCCAGACGTCGGATTAACTACAAACAGAAATGTATAAAAAAAACAAACACACTAACGAATAAACAAATAGAAAAAGGAACTAAATTTCAGGCAAAACAAAAAAAAACAAATAATCAAACAAACAAACACATAAAAATGTATACTTAAAAAGCAAACACACCTTTCTTAAAGCGCACAATACAAACATACATGAACACAAGCTTTTTTCATAAATATTAATAGAAAGTTGGGTTTTTTTGATGTATTTGTTATCATTACGGTAATTCTTTAATTCTGACTTTACGTTAATGAAAAAACCTGTAGATGTGATGTTTTTCTCTGCAGGTGCGTCTCTTCAGGTGTGTTTTTAGGGTCTTATACCAACATGGTTTTTTTGTGGTTTTTAGGAAAACATTCCCGGGAAGTCCTTTAGTTTCTGGCTCTGGCTCGACTCCATCCTGGAGCTGATTAAGAAACATTTACTTCCTGTTTGGATTGATGGGTAAGTATTATTTTTGATATAAAGTGATCATCGATATAAACTGATCATTACTTGTTGCCTATAAAATGTTTTTGGAGCTTTGATAGTAAACGGTTGTGTAAGATTTATTTAACGATTCTGGAAAAAGGCTTCAGTTTCAGGACTTTTTACACTCAGAGGTGAAGATTAAACCAGAAACTTTCTGTTACTATAGAAACAATAACCCCCTGACCAATCAGAGTGCAGCCCCTTGAAAATGTTTCTCCTCTTTGATGCAGCAGGTGTCACTAGTGAGCAGCGATAGCTCTAAGTCACTGACTCTTATCTGTACAGGTGTATGTGTTAAATAATTAAACCCTGTCCTGCTGTGCTGTGGATCTGCAGATACATCATGGGGTTCGTCAGTAAGGAGATGGAGCGCGTTCTGCTGAAGGACCGGGAGTCCGGAACTTTCCTTCTTCGCTTTAGTGAAAGTCATCTCGGAGGGATCACCTTTACCTGGGTGGAGCAAGAAAATGGTGAGATCTTCTACTTCCTGCTCTAAGAATGGGAAGAAGTAAACTGATTGAGCTACAGCGAGATGTAGAAGGTCGATGTAGGGTCATGGTCTTGAGTTCTATGAGCTCAGATATTTAGGGGCGACACAAGTCTCTCCTGTACAGAGTCCTGATTCTGTGTTCTGATTGGAGGAGAAGAACTCTCCTGTCCTGTACAGAGTCCTGATTCTGACTCCACCCCTTTAAACTGAACACCTTTGGGATGAACTGGAACCCCGACTGAACCCCAGACCTCCAAACCTCAACATTAGTGTCTGATCTCACTCATACTGTTGGAACTGAATGAATACAAATCCACACAGTCACATGACCCGCACAGTCTGGAAAGTCTGGAAGTGATTATAGGAGGAAGAGTAAGACTAACATCTGGGACTGGATGTGTAAAATGGATAGTCAGGTGTCCTGATAGTTGTGTTCGATGGAACGTGTGATATGGGTGACAAAATATCTTGTGCTTTATTGATGTGTGCACTTCTTCAGGTGAGGCCAAGTTTATCTCTGTGGAACCGTACACCAAGAACCGCCTCAACGCGCTTCCTATCGCCGATATCTTACGGGATTATAAGGTCATTGCAGATGGGATCGTTCCTGAGAACCCACTGAAATTCCTTTATCCCGACATTCCTAAAGACGAAGCCTTCGGCAAGCATTACAACAGTCAGCCGAACAGAGGCGAGTTAAAATAATGGCTTTTATAGCTCAATGTGTTATTTATTTAAACCCAAAGCCTTAAACTCTCTGTCTCTCTCTCTCTCTCTCTCTCTCTCTCTCTCTCACAGTTTGTCCGTACATTCCGACTATTTTAATTCCCATCTCTTTGAAGTAAGTGACACTCAATCAGTAAGAAATGTGGGGTTTTTTTACTTCCTGTTTTGTCCAGTGGTGACTGATAAAAAAAAAATTGGGGGCATAAACAAAACTGAAAAATCAGCCTGCTAGTAATGCAGGACTGTGATTGGTCTATAATAATGATGTAACATTACTGCTAGCTAAAACATTCAAAAGGTTAAAGTCAATAAATGTAGATTTTAAATGTGTCTGAACTCAAGAGTCTGGATTTAAGTTTGGATTTTGGTTTGTTATTTTGCATCTTGTCAGTAGAGGTCATTGTTCTGCAAAATTTACATCACGCACACATATAAATGAAATGTAGTGATGACTTTTTAATAAATTATAATATGACTAACAGTGTAATAGTAAGACTAAATGTTTTTTTAATTAATTTGTGATATGTAACTTACGTTAAGAAATAATCTGGAGTGGAGGTTGACCGTCCACCACTTGTTGTTCTATGTTTATTTCTTTAAAGCTCGGTGTCTCACTGTGTTGTTTATCATTTGTGTTTTTTTTTCAGCACCACTCCTCCCCCCTGCTCCTCTCCGGAGCCGCCGTTATCTCCAGGAATGTCGCACATGCTCAGTCAGCACATCAGCCAATTTGAGATTGAAAGTGTGGTAAGTTTTCTCAGCTAGATCATTTCTGGGTGTTTATTATTAGTCTAAAATCTAAAATACATTCGATTAATGTTTATTTTTTCCACATTCTTGTGCTATTTTAATTCTTTATATGGATTAAATAGTGATTTATTGTTAATTATTAAATACAAATCTCTGGCACAAAGAGGCAGAAGAAAAAGAAGAGGAAGAAGAAGGAGACAAAGAAAAAAAGACACCCCAAGAACTGCTATTATAATAAAAATAATCGACCTCTAGGGTGAAACAATCAATATAGTTGATTATTTTCCTAAAGCAACACTTACACCACAGAGTAGAACGAAAGCTGTGGTGTTTCCAGCTGTGACAGTACGCGCTTATGAGGATCAGCTGAACACTCAAATAATGTGAAGTTTAATGTATAGAATCATTTATTTACACTAATTTCTTAAATAAATGATCTTAGGTTAAGTCTGTTTCTGTAAAATCCTCACATGTTCCCTATAGAAATATTATAGAAATTATTCCAAAATATATACAATACCATAAGTTTGAATCAGAAATTCAGTTCAATACCGAAGTCCTGAATGTATTTTTAATGTTTGTTTTGCAGATGAGTTCGTTATAGACGTTCCTGCGTTCTTTCTGCCGTGACACAAAAGTGTGAAATGCGTGTGTGAAATTCATCTTTCTTTAGTCCGTCACCCCCCCCCCAAATTCCTTCTGTATATTTTTTGAAGATTGAAATAAAATGCTGCAATACACAGATTTCACCATATGATGGTTAGTAACACATCTGTGGCTCGAGGCACCTTAAACTATTTAGGAGACATGCTGTAGAAAAGAAACGAAACGAAAAAGTCCAACAGCTTATTCATCGCTAATATCTCTCATATCTTTGCCTGTTATTTTCTTTTATGAAAATGTTTTGATGACTCTGTTTTATGTATGCTTGAATGTACACATTATTGATTCTTTTGCATTTACAGTAAAATAATAAAACTACAACGTCTCTTAATGCATTTTTTGGTAAACGAATCATTAGAGTGAATGAATCGTTTAGCTGAATTAATTTTTTGTAAAAAAAAATTTTCAACATGAATGAAAAGTAAAATTAAAAGTAAATGAATATTTAGTAAACCTTTAGGCAAAGGAATCTTTTAGATAAATGATTCGTTTGGGTAAATGACTCTTTAAGTGGACTAATGTTCAACTTGAACAAATATTGTAGATGATTGAATAGAAAAGTTCAGGGAATCTATTTGGTTAACGGACCTTAAAAGTGAACAAATCTTCGTGAATGAATCTTGTAGGTTACTGAATCTTTTAAGTAAATTAACTTTTAATCCAATCTTAAGTACTGACTCGTATTTATAATTTACTGCCTGTGTAAAACATGTGGCTGCTTTGGAAACTTTTTTCTGCTTCTTGAGGTCTGTGTTGTCAGTGGTTGGACTTTCACCTTTAGCTGAAATCAACTCTAAATTTGTGTCTGAACTCAAGAGTCTGGATTTTAGTTTGTTATATTGCATCTTGGCACTAGAGGTCATCATTATGCATGTTTCCGCTCTGTTACTTCAGTGTTTCATTACTGCCTCCTGTGTATTTTAAGTTGCCCCGCTGTTCAGATCATCAGTCTGGAGAAATCTGGATAATCTGTAAGATTACGTATGTAACCTCGCTCTGAATCATGTGTGAACTCAGTCCAAACAGACCGGCGGCTGAAAAACATCACAGTCACAGAGCAGCCATGACTGAAGATCCATTAGTGAATCTAATCAACATCAGAGTTCAACTGTTTATTCGTCTTTGATCGGAGTTAAATCCAGCATTATAAATACTGACGACACACACATTCATTAATCTACATATCGAATGATGGAGCTTATTGGATGTAACTGTTTATTTTGTAAAAGAATTGTTTACGTGTTTATGTGGTTTGACATCTGTGAACCTGATTATGTGATTTAATTAAGCACTAACCTGAGTTTTAACCCCTGAGGGACACCAATCAGTACTTCAGGGTCAATCAGAAAATCTGATATCCATTTACAGGAAAAGATGGATGTTACTTTTAGCTTTTAATTCCTCCTATCGCAGTGTGTCTTACCCGAAAACTTGCCACAAAATATGAATCACACACTAAGAATGTTTTAGAGACCCTGTTTTAGCCCCTGTACCTGTAACTAATGCCCCTGTGCACAAATCCCTGATCTCCATCAGGACATGCTGTGTTTAGTCTGTGTTAAAAATCTTCTCCAAAAATCAAACGATGATATTTTATTGGCATTTTGCCAAACGAATGTCAGAATTTTATCAGGAAGCATGCAGGATTTTCCCCGGGCTAGAAGAACCAATCAGACAAGAACTTTTGAGTCATCTCTCTTCACTGAAATGATGAGGTCATGCTCTCATTGTCTTTTGCCTGAGGCTAAATTCATCACATGCCAGGACAATGCTTTTATTTGTTAAAATTATACACACCTGTTAAATGACTGCTGATAATATTGTTCTTTAGAACCGATGAAGTTTCTTTATTCTCCAAACAAAAACAAGCTCAATAAATTCAGGGGGAAAAAAAGTGATGCAAGGAATGTTGATTATTTTCACAGCTCACCTTAAAGTGTTTTATTCCTTTTATTCTTATTCATTATAATACGATGAATGTGCATTTAATTTTTTTAATAATTATGTATTATTTGGTTTTTGAAAAACAGGTTTGTTCCCTTTTATTACTAGAACGTCATTTCCTTACCAGACTCTATTTCATCTCTGAATAATAAAACAAAACTTCTTTCTTAGTTGTTCACCACAGCAAATCATCTGCCTCCACCCGCCCCATCCTCTACATCCTCTTCACTCTTCACTTTATGTCCTCATTGATCACATTTATTCATGGAGAACATTTGTAAGGTATAAAGATGAAAAACGGAGAGACAAAAAATAATGTGACCAAACTTCCAAAACTTTCTTCTTTTTACTACACAAACTCCACCGATAGTCAGCAGAGTCAGTGTTGCTCCACAGAGAAGCTTCTCTTCCACCAGTAACAGGGGTGTGTTTTCTCCCGGCCCCGCAAAATGACTGAAATTGCTTAGGGCCTCCAAATCAGTAAGTCTGTCCCTGTGTATGTATACAGGACATTATCTATAATCACAGACTCTGATGTCACCCAGATGAGTCTCTTGAGTCCGGTTCTTGAGAGGAGCTCATTGGATATAAATACGAATCTGTTGTTGATGGCTGCTGTAACATGTTCCCCGACTGCTGCGATCCGTTTTCTGAACTTTTTGGCAGTGTTATAAGCTTTCAGTGTGACTTCTCCTCCGCTGACCGCCAAACCGGAAACCAATAGGAGCGCCGGACCTGCAATTAGCACAACAAATTTAAATAACCTCGGGAAAATGTTGATAAGCAGTACGAGTGTTGCAGTATGTGTGTTGCAGTATGTGTGTTGCAGTATGTGTGTGTGTTGCAGTATGCGTGTTGCAGTGTATGCGTGTTGCAGTTGTTGCAGTATGTGTGTTGCAGTATGTGTGTTGCAGTATGTGTGTTTTCTTAAATTGCAGTGCATTGTGCTTTTATCAGTCACTGTAGAGTTGCAAAAAAGTCATTACAAAATAAACTAGTTGAGTTTAAAACCTTTTTTTTAATTTAAAGAATATTTAATGTCGACTTTAATCTTTAATCATGTAGACTAGTAGAACAGTAACTAGTCCACTAACAGTAGTCGTATCACTTTTAAGTGGACTTTCATAACAAAAAGTGTTTTAAAGAATAAAACTCGTCTCTTCAGGTTACTTTACAGAATAATTCTTAGTCGAGTTACAGAACAAACAGAGTCGACTTTTAATATTAGAAACTAAAAACTGGACGATTTACTGATAAAGTCTTAAATTCTTTACTGTCCAACATTAGAACACTGTTGGACGGTCTTTACTGTCCAACAAACACCTGAGATTAAAATATAACCAATAATAAAAACATAAGAACACAACAAATTCTTAATAGAAAATTATAAAATTGGCACTTCTTCAAGTTTCGTTTCTCTCACACACACACACACACACACACACACACACACAACGCGCGCATTTCAGTGCTCAGTTAAGTTTCCCTTTCTTGAAAAACACGTGGTTTTGCTTCTGGCTGTTCCAGCAGTTGTGCAGTTTCCCGCCGCGCTTTACCCCTTTCAGCCATTGGGGAGTTCAGGAGTCAGATTGGGGGAAGGTGTTGTTAGGTTCTCCTCTGTGCAGATAAACAGCAGGTTCTTCCACACCGCAGCGACTCTGTTACACCAAAACACTCTCAAAACTGAACCCTGTTACAGCTGAACACTTTTACAACTTAATTACAAATAACTTTTCTTTGGAACTCACAAAACAGCATCTGGGACTGCAGTTATATTTATTCAAACATCTGTCTGTCTTTCTACCCGGACGGGACTGCAGTTATATTTATTCAAACATCTGTCTGTCTTTCTACCCGGACGGGACTGCAGTTATATTTATTCAAACATCTGTCTGTCTTTCTACCCGGACGGGACTGCAGTTATATTTATTAAAAGTATCTGTCTGTCTTTTTACCCGGACGGACTGGCAGTTAGTTTATTAAGTATCTGTCTGTCTTTCTACCCGGACGGGACTGCAGTTATATTTATTCAAACATCTGTCTGTCTTTCTACCCGGACGGGACTGCAGTTATATTTATTAAAGTATCTGTCTGTCTTTCTACTACCAGGACCGGGACTGCAGTTATATTTATTCAAACATCTGTCTGTCTTTCTACCCGGACGGGACTGCAGTTATATTTATTAAAGTATCTGTCTGTCTTTCTACCCGGACGGGACTGCAGTTATATTTATTCAAACATCTGTCTGTCTTTTCTTACCCGGACGGGACTGCAGTTATATTTATTAAAGTATCTGTCTGTCTTCTACCCGGACGGGACTGCAGTTTTATATTATTCAAACATCTGTCTGTCTTTCTACCCGGACGGGACTGCAGTTATATTTATTAAAGTATATCTGTCTGTTACTCTTTCTACCCGGACGGGACTGCAGTTATATTTATTCAAACATCTGTCTGTCTTTCTACCCGGACGGGACTGCAGTTATATTTATTAAAGTATCTGTCTGTCTTTCTACCCGAACGGGACTGCAGTTATATTTATTAAAGTATCTGTCTGTCTTTCTACCCGGAACGGGACTGCAGTTATATTTATTAAAGTATCTGTCTGTCTTTCTACCCGGAACGGGACTGCTGCAGTTATATTTATTAAAGTATCTGTCTGTCTTTCTACCCGAACGGGACTGCAGTTATATTTATTAAAGTATCTGTCTGTCTTTCTGTCTTTCTACCCGAACGGGACTGCAGTTATATTTATTAAAGTATCTGTCTGTCTTCTACCCGAACGGGACTGCAGTTATATTTATAAAGTTAAAGTATCTGTCTGTCTTTCTACCCGGAACGGGACTGCAGTTATATTTATTAAAGTATCTGTCTGTCTTTTCTACCCGAACGGGACTGCAGTTATATTTATTAAAGTATCTGTCTGTCTTTCTACCACCCGGACTCCGGAACGGGACTGCAGTTATATTTATTAAAGTATCTGTCTCTGTCTTTCTACCCGGACGGGACTGCTTAAAGCAGTTATATTTATTAAAGTTATCTGTCTGTCTTTTCTACCCGGACGGGACTGCAGTTATCTATTTATTAAAAGTATCTGTCTGTCTTTCTACCCGAACGGGACTGCAGTTATATTTATTAAAGTATCTGTCTGTCTTTCTACCCGGACGGGACTGCAGTTATATTTATTAAAGTATCTGTCTGTCTTTCTACTACCCGAACGGGACTGCAGTTATATTTATTAAAGTATCTGTCTGTCTTTCTACCCGGACGGGACTGCAGTTATATTTATTAAAGTATCTGTCTGTCTTTCTACCCGGACGGGACTGCAGTTATATTTATTAAAGTATCTATCTGTCTTTTCTACCGGACGGGACTGCAGTTATATTTATTCAAAAATCTGTCTGTCTTTCTACCCGGACAGGCCTACAGTTATATTTATTAAAGTATCTGTCTGTCTTTCTACCCGGACGGGACTGCAGTTATATTTATTAAAGTATCTGTCTGTCTTTCTACCCGGACGGGACTGCAGTTATATTTATTAAAGTATCTGTCTGTCTTTCTACCCGGACGGGACTGCAGTTCCTGCTGTTTTTACGCCATCCTGAGTTTCTATTCACTCCTGAGTTGCGTTTGTAAACCCGCGCGGAGGGAGAACGCGCATTGAACGGAACAGCCATCGGGGACCGGGGCGGGGCTAACACCTGCACATTCGCTGATGATTGGCTGTCGACTGAAGGCAGGGCGAGGCACGAATATCAGGCGATTTGATTGGCTGATATATCATCAATCAGCTGGTTCAGCGCCGAAGGTTTCATGTGTTCGAGATAATAAAACTTGTGCAGAAACCTGGAGGAACCCGAACATCTGAACGATGACACGACACGACTGGAGAAATCGAAAAAACGAAAAAAAAAAAACATCTACACGAGACTACGAGCATTATAAGCTGTATAATATTTTATTATAATAACCGATTTAAATAATAACAGAGTTAAATAATTCTACAAACTGCAGTGTTTCTGTATTGGACCAAATCCGAAGAGTAAATAAATAAAGGTAAGATATTTGATGATAGTTGGGAATCGGGATAAAAAAGATAAATAATTATAATCAATCAATAATAATCAATAATAATTTCTTATTTACTTTAGATATATGTAAAGTGGGTGTATATATTTAATAGTTAGATGTATCAAAGCTATTATTATTTTTATTATTATTGTTATTGTTATGATTGATTTATTGTCTGCATTAAATAGGCTTTAACACTGTATTCTGTATTATAATACTAAACTTTATTAACATTTATTATTTATTGGCTCATTGGATCCTTCTTTTGATAAGTTTGTGATAAGTTTAAATGCTTTGTAAATTTATTTATTATATTTATTTTATTGTTTTATTTGTTTTAAGATTTTTATTGGTGTTTTTTGCATGTTTAAAGTATTTAACAGCTGAAAGGGGTTTAAATTAACCGTCGTTATCATGATGAAAACATACAAAAGGGTTAAATGACCTTAAGCAGATCTCACGCCATGGCTATTAGTATTATTATTATTATTCAGTATTATTAGTCAGTATTTAGTATTTAATAGCTTGGGCGTCTTAGTTTTATATTGTGGACTGAAAGACAAATGAGTTCAGCAACTGCAGAAAAAAAGGGGAAAATCTTACCTTCTAAGTAGGTAAAGTCTGTTGAGGGTGTGCGGCAGCTTGTCAGCAGTGGGCGTGGCCTATCCAATCCTATTTATTTTCTTAAATTTAACCAGTTAAACACGAACTAACCAGAACATTTATAAAATGCAGCGACGTCCGTTTAACAGAGACAACGACTGACACGAATCGCAGCTTATAATACAGAATCAGGCATTATGGGTTTGGTACACCAGTGGCCAAGAGCTCACTTTATTGCTTTTATCCATCCTTCCATCCATCTATCCATCCATCCATCTGCACCCGTTACTAATTAGGGTCACAGGATCTGCTGGAGTTTATCCAATCTTTCAAGACCACAACCACACACACACACACACACACACACACACACACACTCCTATGGGCAATTTAGAATCACCAATCAATCTAATATACATGTGGAAGGAAACTGGACACACACACAGAACAAACAAACTGCTTCGTTCCTACAGGTAGTCTTAATAACTGAAGGAAGTGGTGGCTTAAACAGTTAAGGTGGTTAAGGTTCTGTGTTGTTGGTGGTCCATGCTGCCCAGGACTTAACCGACCTTCTGCTCCAGGGTCTTTGGAACATTCCTGAAGAACACGGTCTTGTTATTAAACGCATTAACGGAGCGTGAGTCATGTATTGGGTGATAAAGCCAGCACTGTTGGGCCCTTGAGCAAGGCCCTCAACCCCAATTGCTCAGTTGTATAACAAGGAATATTGTAAGTCGCTCTGGATAAGGACGTCTGCCAAATGCTGCAAATGTAAATGTAATAAAGAAGGGCAAAAGTATGCCATCTTTTGAAGTTAAGGGGCAAATGGTAAGCCATGGGGCAAATGGTTAAACTGCAGCTGCTGGAAAGAGTTTGTGAGCTTAAACTGCTCAGGTGTATAAAATAAGAAGAATTGCATTGAAACAATAAGCTGTAAATCCACCAAAACCAGTTGGGATCTGTTCATTTATAGTTAAGGGTTATATATAAATATATATATATACAGTTATAAATATATACATACAGTTATAAATATATATATATATACAGTTATAAATATATACAGTATATACAGTTATAAATATATATACATACAGTTATAAATATATATATATATATACAGTTATAAATATATATATACATACAGTTACAAATATATATGAACAATAAATGAATATCAGTTCTGTATAATAGTTATCACTTAAATTAATATTTAAATTATGAGAATAATCAGGTGAAAGTAGATTTACAGGTTCTAAGTAAAGAACTGAGTTAGAAAGACGATTTAATCTGACATGTTATGTTCTATTGTTAATTATTCACTGTACAGTTCAATTTAATAAATCATTTATAATAAACTAAAGCAAAAAAGTCTCGAATTTTTTTTGCTGTTTTGTTAATCACTCAGTACACGTGTGTGTGTGTGTGTGTGTGTGTGTGTGTGTGTGTGTGTGTGTGTGTGTGTGTGTGTATACTCTATTTGTAGATGTCTCTTTGGTATCAGCTACAGCAGCTGGACTCGAGATACCTGGAGCAGATCGGCCAGCTGTACGACGGTACCTTCCCCATGGAGATTCGTCAGTACCTCAGCCAGTGGATTGAAAGCATCGACTGGTGAGGAACGACATTAGAAACCACTTAATCTTCTGCATCTTTCACATGATTACAGTTTCCCATCTAAAAGAGTTCCTTCAGAAATGGTGCTATAAATAACCCTGTCTGAACAATAGACATCCCAAAGCATCAGCTGCTAATGACAGTTTGTGGTTAAAACCGTTTCTTTAGTTGTACAATGCAAACACTGTTTCCTTTCCCGGGTGGGTCAGTCGAGTGACTCCCAGTATAATGTGTTTATTTTGCCTGCCTGGATTATAGTTAATCGTACGGAGAAATTAGCATCACTTTTTCAGAGATATATAGAATATTGAAAGATGACAGATGAGATAAACAGCCGTTTCACTGCTTCGAACAAAAAATAATCCCTGGTCCACTTTTGGTGAAATTTCCTGCAATCTGAATCGAATTTTCTCTTTTGTAATTATTTGAACATTTTGTTGCTGATTGGCGTGCGGTATCACCTGATCATCACCATGGAACCTTATGATGAATGTAGAGTTCTGTTGGTGGGGAATTTTACAGATTAATAATCTCCCTTGAGCTCTAAACTCATCTGTCAACACCAAACCCTTTCTAAACTTTACTATCATCATCGCAGTGTCTCTGAACCTTATTAATCTCTGGCACAGGGATGCCGTGGCTCTTGATGAATCTCTAGCGAGGCTGCGTTTCCATGAACTACTGAGTAAACTGGATGAGCTTTACAGTCGCCTGAATCCCAGCAGCAGCTTCCTCCTTCAGCACAACGTCCGCAAAATACAACGTAATCTACAGGTACAGAACATTTTTACATAAACAAATCCCATTAACTCCATATTGAGACTTCCTATAGCATCCTCGGTACTTAGGGAACCTGTTGTCTTGCTTGTAGGGACACTTTCAGGAAAATCCGATGTACATGGCTATGATTATATCTAATTACCTGAATGAGGAAAGGAGAATTCTGGAGATTGCCATCAGAGCACAGGTACATGTGATAGTTTACAGTATCCTTTATCATCCTTTTCTATAACTGTAAATTTATTGTACTTGGTTTTTTATCTAATCAAGGATCAGTTTTATGGTGGATTGGAGGTTAAAGATCTGTAAATTGGTGTGCGATAATGTGGCCCCAGCTGCACATCTAGCTACAAAAATTCTGTAGATGTTATTAGAAACTAGAATTTTTTAACCAATAAAAACTTACATATTAAAATCACATTTAAATGTACAACAAATTATCAAACTGAAAAGCCGAAGGAAAAGAAAAGAAACCCCAAATGACCAAATCACCTTTACTAAGAGAACCAATGTTGTTTTTTTTCTAGGAAAATACAGGTTCACCCCAGGGAAACATTGTGATGGAGAAGCAGAAGCAACTGGACAGCCAGGTGACCGAGCTGAAGAAAAAAGTGCAGGTGAATAAACACCACTTACAGTGTATTTAGAACTTCCTGATACACCTATATGTCTCTCAGTAATGAACTTAATCATAGTTTTAATATATTAGACACCTTCCCCTCATTTTACGTCTGACTTTAAATTGTTGAGTTTTTCGAGCTTTAATATGTGTCCGAATAGGAAGCAGAACAGGACATTCATGTTCTGGAGGATCTACAAGACGAACACGACTTCAAGAGGAAAACATTACAGAATAAAAGTAAGAGATTAAGATACTTCTGGCATCAGTGAATTTCCAGGTACAGTGTATAAGAAAGGGCCATGTGTAAATTATGGGTGTATTTATTTATGGAACATTGGTAGGGCTCAGGAATCGGGAGGTTTAGTTAGTGAAGATATTTATAACATACAGTGCAAAATACAAAACAAACAAAAATAACTATGAATACGAAACAAGAACAAAACAAGAACCCAGCATGAGCAAAAGACCGGTCAGCAACAGAGACGGAAAGTTAGAGTTGACAATAGGGTGAAATAGCAATGTGGCGTAGACAAAGCAAGTCCACTGCACCGGGAGATCAGATTAGCCCAGATTAGCCGAGTTACGTTTAGTGGTCCAAGCACCGGAATAAAACCCAGGTGAGAACCACTGTTACAAAGGGAATTGATTCTACAGAACAAGTGAATCTGAATCTGCATTAGGTTGTTTGAGTCATGTGATCTTACGTACGCGTTGTGTTTTCAGTGGAAGTCGAAATGGATGCACAAATAACCAGAGAGATTCAGCTGGAGGAGCTGAAGATCAGAGAAATGTATCTTAAGATGAACAAAATGAGAGAGGTACGCTAATGCTAAACATCACTGCTAATATTGAAACTGTGGGTTGTCTTTATTCTATGAGTTGATCTATTAGTCCAGTGGCAGACAGCTCAACTGTTCTGTTCCCTAATGAGGCATTTTTAGTCTAAAGTAATGGATGAGGCATGGGATTATTTGGTCAAAGTAACTCTGAATGTGGTTTAAGTGACTGAACACCTGTTCACTGACCAAACCCACCAGCCTTCCTTAGAATAGTAACTTCTGAGCAGAATATGCTTTGGTCTCTGTGGGAAGTGGGCGGTTGCTCAATTGTTAAAATGTTGGTCTGTTGATTGGAAGATCATGGGTTCAATTCCCAGCACCAGCAAATGCCCAAAATGCCTTAAAATCAAAGGTCGTAAAATGCAGCCATCCTAACAATTGACTCTTTTCTTCGTTGGGGCCAGAAAAGTGTTTCTGATCCATGAAGGCGACACAGATAGAATAAATGGAGCTTTTTCCCACAGGCCATCCAGGCCCTGAAACCGTACACCTAAAGACTTCTTCTGGACTTACATGTCCAACACTACCTCATAATGACTCAAAACTTCAATTCGCAATATTCTTCATTCTTTTTACAGTAACACAATTATTTGCACTTTATTCATTTATTTATATGTCTAATTTTTTTTTCCTTTATATTTTAGTCTACTGTAGTTTTTTATGCGCTCACAATCTTCCTGCTTTTTCAATTTCGCTAAAGTAACTTTATGTGTGTTTTATGTGTCTCTGCACCTGCAGGCTGTAGTAATGGAGTTAGTAAACACGCTGAAATTAGCCGATCTGATCCAGAACACCATCATAACAGAAAAACTGCCAGAGTGGAAGCAGGGGCAGCAGATAGCGTGCATTGGTGGCCCTCCAAATGCCTGCTTGGATCAGTTACAGAACTGGTGAGCATTTTTAAATGTGGGTTACATTTGGAATCAACTTTTATTTCATATGAAATTTGTAGTCATTATGCCATTTATTGTATTTTACATTGAAATTATTTATTAGAAACTAAATGGCAAGGAATTTTAACTAAATGGCCAAACTTTCCAACACTTAACAGCTTTTTACACTACAACCTAAAATTTTATCTCCAGTCGATCTACTCTTAAAAAAGTTTTTCATCAACAAGTAGTATAAAATGTTCCTCAGGTTCACCACAGTGGCAGAGTGTTTGCAGCAGATACGTCATCAACTGAACACGCTGAAGGAGCTGGTGCAGAACTTCTCTTACGAAAACGACCCAATTGCTTTGAACATGAGCTCATTGCAGGAGCAGGCAGTGTCGCTCTTCAGAAACCTCCTCATCAAGTACGTCTCTTGTGGGTTACGCTGTGAGAGGTGGAATTTGACTGGGGTTTGTGGGCAGGTTAAGACGGTAGTGCGGGATGCAAACACCTTGTGATGTGTCTTTCAGTTCCATTGTGGTGGAAAGGCAGCCGTGCATGCCCACGCATCCGCAGAGACCCCTGTTGCTGAAGACTGGTGTGCAGTTCACAGTGAAACTCAGGTATGACAACAACATTATACATTTGTATAGGCAGAATTAAATACACAGTGATTTTAACAGCAGAAAGTGAAAATGTAGATGATCAAAAATAACGTAAAGGAATCCAGATAACTCAAATTCAAGCAGCTAAACTGCACAGAGCCCAAGTCACATGCCCATTACAGTGAACTCAAAGGAAAACCATGAAATCAAAGGAACAATACGGTTAACTTTAGACCCTAGATAACCTAAATAATCACATCTACCTTAAATAGACAATACAGTGACCTGAAATGACCAAAAGGTAACTCAAAGGAACAATACGGTAACTCAGATTATTTGCAGATTAACTAAAAGAATGATGTGAATCTCTGCAGCTCACCTCAAATACACAATACAGTCACGTTAAATACACAACTCAGCCAACCTCAACGAACTCCAGTAACCATATACTTACTCATATAAACACCACAACTCAAATGATCATACACTCAATCACATAAACATCACGGATCGTTTAAATAACCATAAACATGAATTAACACTACAGTAAAATAAAAAAAGTAATAAAAAAACAAGTCACTTAACTTATTTTTGCATTCAGGACTGTTGAGTGACTGGATAATAACTCAAATAAACCACATTCACTTATATAAACTTTCTTAGCTCAAATCAACGCCACGGTCAACTCAAATCAGTTAATCAAACTTAACATTAAATTATCTGGATAAATTAAACCACAGATGAAATAAAAAATAAAACAGTGTGCTGAAGAAAATATTCCTCCTTTTACAAACAGGAACTGCATTAATAACAATAATATTTTTCCTCTAGGCTGCTGGTCAAACTAGCGGAGTTAAACTGCCAGTTAAAAGTCAAAGTCTCTTTTGACAAGTAAGTTTATATATAAAATACACAATTTACTGATTTTTATTAAACAGCAATTTATTTGTACATCTATTTAATTATTGCTGTTCTTTATTTCCTCCTCAGGGGTGTAACCGAAAACAACACTTTGAAGGGGTAAAAACTTTCGCACTTTTCAGGAGGCCGAATGAATAATAAAAGTTTACTCATGACTTTCTTTGTCTTCTGATGAAGATTTCGTAGGTTCAACATTTTAGGAACCAACAGTAAAGTTATGAATATGGAGGAATCGAACAGCTGCCTGTCCGCTGAGTTCCGGCACCTGGTACGAATTAAACACACTTTTACTGATGTTTTGGGAAATATTTTCTTTTTGGGGATAAAAAAACCTGATGTCTGATTTTTATGACTACCTAAAACGTTTCTGTTATAATTCTGGGATTTCTTTTTTTTGCAAACAGCAACTGAAAGAACAAAAACACGCTGGAAGTCGAACAAATGAGGTTGGAAATTTTTAACTATTGTATTCCTTAGATAGCATCTAATAATAATAATAATAATAATAATAATAATAATACCAATAATAACTAATAATATGGTTATAATAAAATAAATAATACAATAATACAACACATAATATAATAATGGTTATAATAATAATAACAATAATAACAACAAATAAACAAATACTAATAATGGTTATAATAATAAATAATAATAATAACAACAACAATAATATAATGGTTATAATAATAATAATAATAATAACAACAACAATAATAATAATGGTTTATAATATAATAATAATAACAACAATATATAATAATATAATAATAATCACAACAAATAATAATGGT
Source organism: Bagarius yarrelli (assembly GCA_005784505.1). Lineage (NCBI taxonomy): Eukaryota > Metazoa > Chordata > Actinopteri > Siluriformes > Sisoridae > Bagarius > Bagarius yarrelli. The sequence continues at coordinate 37,270 of VCAZ01000417.1, forward strand.
TATAATAATAATAATAATAACAACAACAATAATAATAATGGTTATAATAATAATAACATAATAATAATATAACAACAACATAATATAATGGTTAATAATAATAATAATAACAACAACAATAAGGTTAATAATAATAATAATAATAACAACAATAATAATAATGGTTAATAATAATAATAATAATAACAACAACAATATAATAATAATGGTTATAATAATAATAATAATAAT
>VCAZ01000417.1:42500-52500 GCA_005784505.1 Bagarius yarrelli
GGCTGTGGATAAATGCGTCTGCTAAACAGCAGAAATGTAAATGAATCGGTTGTGTGAACTGGACCGTCATCTAAAGTCCTCGTTAATGATTTCAGCTTCAGAGGATATGGATGTGGACCGACCGCTGACCACGGATCCTTACATATCCAGAGCCACTATCTCCGTGTCGGTTAAGTGCGTTCAGCTTAATACACCCTTCATACTTAAATAGACTACACACACACACACACACACACTCCATGAATAAAGTGTATTTGTTTAAAAATAAAGTTTTTATTAATGTTTTTTTTTTTTTAGTCCAGAAGGACGTCTTCTTCAGGACAGATTTCTGCCTTTGAGTCCAGAGGAATTCGTAGAGCTGCAAGATATTAACAAAAACAATGGAATGGGCAATTTGGTAAGAACACAAATTCCTTTTTAATGTTTATACGCAAGTTTACAGAAAACTTATGTTTTTTTTTCTGTTTTTTGTCTTAGTGTAAATCTTTACCGCAGTAAAAATCCACATCCTCTTCATCCAACAGATTTATGAAAGAGAAGAACAGCAGAGAGTTTCACTGACTTCAGACGGGACTGGGATTTATAACTTTTAAATATTGTGTGTGTGTGTGTGTGTGTGTATTTTTAAACTTGCACATTTGTCTTAGGAATCATTTGAAGGTATCAGTAACCGGGGTGACGAGACGACCGCCGACTTTTGCTCACAACTTTATTTAATAATGTACATCGATTAGTAATGCTACAGAATTGTAACTTAAAGCAGTCGCACATCGTCACACAACTCAAACTCAAAACCCTGTCAAACCTCATCTGTCAAATAAAAATAGTTTCTGCTGCACAAAATGCTCAAACCGTCAGTTTCCTGAAATCAGTTCTGTTTGACTTTCCTTTCAGCTGCCATTAAAGCGTCCGACGGGGTTTTAGTGGCACTTAATCGAATTAAAGATTTAAGTCACAATACTTTGACTATAAAGACGAAGTTTTGCAAAAAATATAAAAAATGACAAGAATAAAGTCAAAATAAGCAAAACAATTTTAATATTACAAAAACAAAGTTAAAACAAGTTCAAGAAATACCAAATTAAAGTTGAAATATTTATAGTAGCTGTATGTAAATGAGTGAATGCTGATTGGTTGGTGTGTATCTGTTTTTCTAGTAATTAAAGGAGACGTGTTCATCACTCATATTAACACACTAACAGACTGATGATCTGTTTAACAGGAGGATTTGGTTTAGTTTTACTTCAGTTTAGGGTTCAGTGTCTTTTACTGATTATAACTCTGAATTAAAGCAGACATTTTTAGATTGTTAATTATTGTGAGGTTGTGAGTTACTGTGAGGTTGTGAGTTACTGTGATGTTGTGAGTTATTGTGATGTGAGTTACTGTGAGGTTGTGTGTTTCTGTGAGGTTGTGAGGTACTGTGAGGTTGTGAGTTATTGTGAGGTTGTGCGTTTCTGTGAGGTTGTGAGTTACTGCGATGTTGTGAGTTACTGTGATGTGAGTTACTGTGAGGTTGTGTGTTTCTGTGAGGTTGTGAGTTACTGTGATGTTGTGAGTTACTGTGAGGTTGTGAGTTACTGTGATGTTGTGAGTTACTGTGAGGTTGTGAGTTACTGTGAGGTTGTGAGTTACTGTGATGTTTGTGAGGACTGTTAGTTGTGTGAGTTACTGTGAGTTTGTGATGTACTGTGATGTTGTGAGAACTGTGAGGTTGTGAGTTACTGTGATGTTGTGAGTTTGTGAGGTTTTGAGTTACTGTGAGGTTGTGAGTTGCTTACTGTGGTTGTGAGTTACTGGTGATGTGTGAGGAACTGTGATGTTGTGAGTTACTGTGATGTTGTGAGGAACTGTGAGGTTGTGAGTTACTGTGAGGTTGTGAGGAACTGTGAGGTTGTGAGTTACTGTGATGTTGTGAGTTACTGTGAGGTTGTGAGTTACTGTGAGGTTGTACATTATTGTGAGTTACTGTGGGAAAGTGTAAGTAACTGTAACAATAATTTACGCTGGCTGTTGGTTGTTAAGATTTGGGACTATAGATAACAGTGAGGTTGTGAGTTATTGTAAGGTTATACATTACTGCGATACTGAAATTTACTTCGGAAATATACGTCACTGTAAGAAGTTACTTTAAAATTGTAAGTTATTGTAAGACTATGAATCCCTTTGGGATTGTAAATTACTGTCAGGCTGTAAGATACTGTAGGACCTGTCCAGAGTGAGCCAATGACAGCTGCGATAGACTCCAGCAGATCCCTGGGAGCCTGATTAGGAATAAGCGGGTATAAACAGTGGATAAATGTAAGTTCTTCTTCCGAATGAACGGTCGTCTGTCAGATGCTATAAATGTTTTTGTCTAAATTACTGGAAGACTGTAAAATACTGCAAGATTGTAAATTACTCTGAAATTGCACACGTTTGTCAGTAGACATCAAACTGTTTATTATTTTTACAGATCTGATTCTGAAAAAAATCATCTTAAAGGTATTTTCTGAAATGTCTTAATACATGTTTATGGCAGTGCAGTTAGTGATTCGACCCTAATATCGCTCGTACATTAATAACCTCTTATCTGTGTACAGCTTATGAATATTCACAAACACATTAATAACCTCTTATCTGTGTACAGCTTATGAATATTCACAAACACATTAATAACCTCTTATCTGTGTACAAATATTCACAAGACACATTAATAAACCTCTTATCTGTGTAACAGCTTATGAATATCACAACACATTATAACCTCTTATCTTGTTAGCTTATGAATATTCACAAACACATTAATAACCTCTTATCTGTGTACAGCTTATGAATATTCACAAACACATTAATAACCTCTTATCTGTGTACAGCTTATGAATATTCACAAACTTTCCAAACTCCTCATTCGTGTCACATTCGGCTGTTTATACTATAATTAATGACATGTTTCAGTTTTGTGTTTAAATTGTAACAACAGATTTCAGTTTTTTTGCATCCTTTAAATCATTCAGCACATCACAGTCACTGGTTATCGTCTTTTACACGAGTGACACGGAGCAGATTGACTGTTATAGACTGCACAGATTCTCTTATAGCGACAGCGAGATAAAGAAATGCTGCACAAGAAGTAAAGAGTTCTGATAATACGATCAGGATGCACAGGAAGCAGTCTATAGGCAGGAGTGTGTGGAGAGAGACAAGAGAGAGAGAGAGAGACAGAGAGAGAGAGAGAGAGAGAGAGAGAGAAAGCGCCCTCTGCTGGTGGAAACATTACGACTCTGAAGTTTCCAGGATCTCGTCCAGGTTCTTGGCAGTGTTTTCTTTCTCCATCTTCTCCACAGGAGTGTGTTTGTTAGAAAACTCCTGTAGGAGTGTCACCACCTCATGATGACCAAAATGCGTGGCTTCATCCAGTGGGGTGTTTCCCCACCTACACACACACACACACACACCGGACAGAGCATGACCCTCTCTTTACACACTCCTCAAATTATGATCACAGTTTTATACAATACAAATATTATAAATAGATAAATTACATTAAATTATTAAATTAAATGTTTTATTCTAAATATACTGCATATGTAAATTTAATTAAAAATCATTTATTATTTATAAAGACCAAAGTGCTGTGTTTCACTTTTCCTGACCATAATTAATATTATTATTACCCACTAAATTCATTTTACTCACTGCACAATCATGCTAGGCACCAGTCTGGCTACCCCTAGAGGGCGCCGCTGCATGTTTATTTTGTTTTCTTTGGGGAAAAAACATTTAAAGCAGTAAAATATGATTTTTATGGAAGCCCATTTTCGCCACCACAAAAAATGATATGTTGATCTGAACAAACAACAGAAATCACAGTGAGAAATTCATCTTAGGGTTCGATATCAAAACTGTATTGACTTTATATAACGCAATAATAAATAAATAAAACACATTAAATTAACAGTTTTAAATGATGTAATTTCTGATTTCTTTAAATAAAATCAGACTTTGACATTTCTGCACATGACTTTAAGTTTTATACACATTATTTTGTGACTCTTCACTGTTTCTAGAATAGTCTGTGTCGTGTTAAAACAATCACAGCAAGTCGGAATTTCTACTTTTTAATCTCATAGTTTCAACTTTTAAAGTCACAATTTTGACTGTTTTTATTATAATTATAATTTAAGTATTTTGTGAGGAAAAAGGAGCTTTTATAGATTCACATTTCACAAGATTTTAACATGTGAAATCGCTATTTTTAAACTTTAACCTTTTAAACCTTGTTTTAAAAAATGCAGAAAAAACGTCAAATAAAACTCATTTAAAACATTTACTTTTAAAAATGTTACTATTCAGCATTTCAGTTTATAAACGCATGGATTTTTAAAAAATACTCATTTTCTGAAGTATAACATGAACAATCGTCTCTCGCTTTGTGTTTAAGAGATTCGCTTTTCTCCTAAAGTATCACATGATACTGCACACACTGATGTGTTGAGTCACATGATCAGACAGAAACAATGAGGGAATGACGACTGGTAGGAAACTGTTCCAGGTGTGAAGCTTACCTGTCTTTGGGAACGGGGTTCACCTTACAGGCCTCCAGAAGAAAACGTACCACGTCTACATGCCCTACAGTCAAACAACACAACACAACACAACACAACAGAACACAACACACACTCACAGTCTGTACATCTCACAGTTATATAAATACCTGCTTTCTTACACTAGTATTTTTTTTATTTGTTTAAAATAAAAGCCACATTTTTAAAATGCAGAAAAAAATTGGATTTTTTGAGTCAGTGTTTAAAAAAGCAACATTTTGAGAATCTTATTGTAATTTATGTAAAAGAAAACAAGACGTGTTGGTGTAAATTCCTAACATCTAAAAAATATAAGGAATATTATTAAAAAAGGTGTCTCATCTGTGTCATTTGTGTGCAAAATTCTTCTTAAACACATGCAATAAGGTGAGATAAAGAGGTGAGATAGGGAGGTGAGATGAGGTGAGATGAGGTGAGATGAGGTGAGATAGGGTGAGATAGAGAGGTGAGATGAGAGATGAGGTGAGATGAGGTGAGATAGGGGTTATAAAAGATGAAATAGGTGGAGATAAGAGGTGAATGAGGGTGAGATTAAGGTGAGATGAGGTGAGGATAGTAGGGTGAGATAAAGAGGTGAGATAAAGAGTGAGATAGGAGGTGAGATAGGGAGTGAGATAACGAGTGATGAGGTAATAGGGAGGGGTGAGATAAAGGTGAGATGAGTGAGGTGAGTGAGGGAGGGAGATAGATAGGGAGGTGAGATAGGAGTGAGATAAAGAGGTGAGATAGGAAGGAGGGTGAGATAGGGATGGGAGTGATAAAGAGAGTGAATGAGATGTGAGATGAGGTGAGATGAGGTGAGAGAGGGAGGTGAGATAAAGAGGTGAGATGAGGTAGATAGGAGGAGTGAAGAGTGAGAAAGAGTTGAGAGGAAGGTGAGATAGGAGGTGAGATAGAGGTGGAGGTGATAGAGGTTAGAGAAGAGTGAGATAAAGAGGTGAGATAGGGTGAGATAGGGAGGTGAGAGAGAGGAGGTGAGATAGGGAGGTGAGATAAAGAGGTTAATAAGAGGGGGAGGTGAGGTGAGAAGGGGACGGTTGAGATAAAGAGGTAGAATGGTGAGGAATAAAGAGGTGAGAGAGGTGAGATAGAAGGTGGAGGAAAGAGGTAAAGAGGGAGATAGAGAGAGGAGGGGAATGAGGTGAGATGAGGTGAATGGGAGTAAGAAGAGGTGAGATGAGGTGAGATAGGGAGGTGAGATTAAGAGGTGAGATGAGGAGGTGAGATAGGGAGGTGAGATTAAGAGGTGAGATGAGGTGAGATAGGGAGGTGGGATAAGGATGTACCTTCAGCAGCTGCTACGTGTAGAGCCGTTCTGGAGTCGTAGTCTCTTTGCTCCATGTCCACAGATGACAAAGCGAATCTGAAAACATTATTTTGGATCAGTTTTCTACTTAACAGCCACTCTGATATCAGTGTTTCCTCAGGAACTGCTCACTTACAGGACCACTGATGTTTAACCGATATTAGTTTTATTTTTAACACTTTGATTTTACACTCTGCACACTTTACCTTTTAAGGAGTTTTGTGGGGCGTTCTACATGCAAATAAGCATGTTCAAACGCATTCAAATACATGCAAATAAGCAGTTAATGTTAAGCACAGCAGGTTCAAACTATATCTGGCAAAAAAAAATTGTTTTAACTAGAAGCCGAATCAACATGTCTGGATGTGGGTGGTTTTGGAATGGGGATGATGTACCTTCTGAGTGCTGATACATCTCCTGTGTAGGCAGCAAACAGTAGGTTAATGACTGATTTCACCTGTAAAGGAATGGAAAACAGTGATTGGTCTATCTGAAGCTCTACAGAACTTAAATCACAACATGCTACAGCGTTTAGTGGATCAGAAAAAAATATGAGTTGGTCCAACCTGATCAGCGGGATTTGCATATTCATTAATTTATATGGTCATAAGTACAAGTTCCAAGGTTCCTTCTTTACTTTAATACTTTAAGGCTCGACGTTGTTCTGCATTGATCTGGTGAAGGTGAGAACATTTCCTCTGTTACTCTTCTTTCCTTTGTTCCTGTGCTTCAGTTTAAGTGAATTTGCAGAGAAGTGGGATGTCCTTCTGAACCTTACTTTCAAGTGACCACAGAGAGCAGTCAAAAAAATTAACTATTTAGAGTAATAATATAGCAACGATCCTATCAGTGGTCCTTCGCCATCCCCACAGCCAACACCAATGCCTCAGTGTTCCATTATCATCTCCATGGTCCCCGTGTTTCACCACCAATCCACCATCCCCTTAGTGGTCCAAATTGTCCTCACATTCATCACCATCTCCACAGTGGTCAAGATCTTGCTCGGTTCACTTGAAACTTACAGTTTGGTGTGTTAAAGCAAGTTAGAGCTAAACTCTGCAGGACACCAGCCCTGCCCTAAGTGGTCTATCACCATCCCCACCTTCATCACCACCACCTAGTGGCACCAAACCATCCTTACCTCCATGAGCATCACCCCCCTGTGGTTGGGCTTCATCCTCACCTCCTCAGTGGTCCATCACCATCCACTCAGTGCTCCCCACGATCCCAGCTTCCATCATTATCTTTTTAGTGGTCTAATACCACCCCAACCTCCTTCACCATCCGCTCAGTGGTCCATTCAAGACTCCATCATCTTACCACTCCAACCCCATCTATTCAGTACTTTACCACCATCCCCACCTCCAATACTATTCCCTCAATCATCCTAATCATCATCCATATCTTATCACCATCGCCACTATCCCAACACCAACCTCACCTCCATCATCAATCCCCCAGTCCATCATCACCAAAACAATTACCATCACCATCACCTTATTGCTGGACATTCCATATGTTCATTATAAATAGATTCGCTGAATAAAACATAAAATATAAAAATTCAGTGATAGTCTTTTATTCTTTATTAGGAGAGCCTGATGGCTCTTCAGTGTTTACTCATGATCTTGAAGATTTTTTGTGCAGAACTCAGGATAAAGCTTCATTTTCTAAAGCTCTAAGATCTCAAGAGCCAACATGAATCCGTAAGGGTTAACACATACGTTCAAAAATGTAGCACTTTATAAACATGGTGAACATCAGAAAGGTGGATCTACATGGCATGAGCTGGCACATGATCCTTTGAGATGTTCAAATAAAAATAAATGGTTTCATTGATGAGAGAAGGTCTGGAATGGTTGGATCTCGGCTAATATACCCAAAGCTTCAGACTGATAACAGAGAAAGTCTGGATTTCATAGACTGACTGACATGGAAAGCAGATAACTGTTGGTTTTGTTTAGCGTCATTTTATAGAGTCACAGGCTTCCAGGTTGGGATCCACATGCAGCTTAATTCTCCAGACAGGAAGAATCGAGCAGTGAGAATAAACAGACAAGCGTTTATCTATGTTTATCTGGTGATTGTGTCCACGGAGAGGAGATACTTTAAAATTAGAAGGATCCTAATTATAAATGTCGATTAATTATTTGTTGGACTCCTCACTAACACTAACACTACATTTATTATAACGTTCTGTAATGATGATCAGACGAAACCGCACGCAAACCAGCAGGAAAATTCAACGACAATAAAATAACAAACGGTTGAAAAAGAGAAAAGTTGATTCAGAATGTACGACATGTGATTTTGTTTTGTTTAAGACTTTTTGTCTCATCTGTCTCTCTTTTAATAAACTATAAATCTCTTGTAAAGTTATGCTAATTTTTCTGTACCATCAAAACTGAATAATTAACTAATCTTGCATTAGGAGGCAAAATATTACATTTAAAATCATAAAAAAATCTTTACACTGATACTGAACGTCAGTTCTTAGACGCTCACCTACTGGCGTTGTTATCTGTTTAAAAGTATAACCCCCCCCCCCCCCCCCAACCACCATTTCTATATTATTTTTTTTTTTATTGCAGCTGTAATTTTTATTGTACATGATTTAATGTGATAATGTATAAATAAGAAAATTTAATTTTTGTAATTGAATTTATAGATCAAATAATTTAAGCACTGGAAAATAAAAATAAAGAAAAAAACATGTTTTAGACAATCAATTCCCTTTTTTTGGGGGGGGGGGGGGGTTGGTTAGCTTTACTTTAATTATTTTATCCTCATCAGATGGAGATTTGCAGCCTGCCAGAATCTAGAAGGATTTTAGTCCAACACTTGGATTATAGGATTTTCCTAACTTGTTATCTTCTACTTTCATGCTATTATCAGAGAGAGTATTGGAAAACAGAGGGGATGGTGATGAAGGTGAGGATGAGGAAGATGCCCCTGAGGAAGGCCATTAACCCCTAATTGCCCAGTTGTTTAAATGAAAAAATAAATAAATAAAATTTGGTGTCTCACAGTCGTCGCTTTCAGCTGGACTGCAGCCAGTTTTTTAACTAGCACATAGAAACATGAGCACGTCACCTGGATTCTCTCGTCCCTCCACTGGATTTGAAAACTGGACTGTTTGTTTTTTAAGCTCTGTAAATGAGATCCTGGATGTTCATCAGACAAACAGAGCTCAAAGATCCACCAATCAACTTTAGCTGGAGGTTCAGAGGTATAAACTTCAGGGTGACGGAACTGTTTCTGTGGTTGAGTTCAGACTCTGGAATAAGTGACGCTGTTGAGATGTGCACCATTACTGACCTGAAACTTTTTAAAACTATAATAAAACATATTTATAAAACAAAGACTGCAGGTAAAAGCTGTGACCAGTTTTATTATTTTATCTGGAGTTTTATTTGCGCTTTATTTCACTTTGGTTTATCTTGATTGTGGAAAATTCCTGTGGAAAATGAATAATTAATTAAATAACAGCTTAACAACTGCCAAGATTTTGCAGACTTTGCATAAACATCTGCACCTTCAAAGCCAGACAGCATAAAGCCTCCATAACAAATCCGAATTTAACCCTATATATACTCGTTAAATCTTTGTTGTTTTTACTGCTAGTTAATAGTACTATTCTGTTTATTTCTGATCCTGTCGGTCTTTCTGAGGTTTTTTACACAAGAACTTCGTCTAAACAGAATCCTAGGATGTTTTTTAGGATGTTTACACTGCTTAGACTTTCCTGCGTTTAACACTGAATCACAATCGAACCTTCACACTGTACGTTCCTGAACCCCACCTCCTCTCATTTGCATATTTCTGTCAGGATTGGATAGATCTGCTTTTACTTTTTAGCAGGTGTGCCGTTCTGCACCCGAGCAGGTACTGCTGTTTAACATCTTTCACAGCTTTAATAGCTGTTTTTGAGTTTGTCATGTAGTTTATCGCTGATATCCGACTCTATAACTCTAATAACTCTAAGATACGAGTCAGTAAAAGGTCTGAACTTCCCATGACTATTTTTAACACTGTTAATGTTTGTGATATTTCGGTTTGTTTATTGATCTTTTGTGCCTTCAAATAGTTTTTTTGTGTATTGGGGTGT
>VCAZ01000417.1:55000-74915 GCA_005784505.1 Bagarius yarrelli
CATCTCTTTAACCTGAATTACACATAATACACACATTTTTATTACTCAGATCCGTTAAATGATTATCAGGCTGCAATAATCGGATCAACCGGAACCGAAAAAACACCTCCAATAACACACACACTGTACCTGTTTATCACCAGTCGAATGGCATCTACACTAACATACGTCTGTTCTTTGTTATTCTGAGCTCACCGTCCCCACCATCAACCTGGAGACAATAAGGCAGTTTCTCTTGTCTTCTAAACGGCCATCCGGACAAAACCACAGAGTCTTTACTGCAGCACGAGTAACCTACTGGTTTATCTGCTCAGAGGAGAACTGCCCCCCCCGACTGAACCCGGTTCTCTCCCGTTTCTCCATTTTGTCACCGATGGAGTTTTTGGTTCCTTGCCGCCGTGGCGTCTGGCTTGCTTAGTTGGGGACTCTAAATTTTTAGACTGTTTTAATGAATGTTTAATATTGTCGTCTCTGAGGTATTTCTGTAAAGCTGCTTTAAAAAACAATCCCGATTGTTAAAAAGCCCTAAATAAACAAAGGGGACTTGACTATTGGTATTGGAGTGTATTGGGATTGGTGTCTGTCTTGGGATATATTAAGGTGTAATGGGGGGTGTACTAGGATTGGTGTTTGTAGTGGAGTGGGTGTGTTGGGGTGTATTAGGGTGTATTGAGATTGGTGTATTAGGGTGCATTAAGGTGTATTGGGGTGTATGACTGGTGTATGAGGGTGTATTGGAATTGGTGTATTGGGGTGTATGAGGGTGTGTTGGGGTGTGTATTGGGATTGGGTGTATTGAGGGTGTGTTGAGGTGCATGAGGGTGTGTTGAGGTTTAAAGGGATTGGTGTATTGGGGTTTGTGAGGGTGTGTTGGGTTGTATACCACAGCACACCCTTGGACACCCCAATACACCCCAAACACCCTCATACAACCCAACAATGTGCTGCTGTCATTTCATTCAAGTATTTTCAAATATCGTAAGTCAAAACACCCCAATACACCCCAACACACCCTCATACAACCCAACGCACCCTGATACACCAATCCCAGCACACCCTCATGCACCCCAATACACCCCAGCACACCCTCATGAGTATGTGTATGAGGGTGTGTTGGGGTGTATTGGGATTGGTGTATTGGGGTGTATGAGGGTTTGCTGGGGTGTATTGGGTTGTATGACGGTGTGGTGTGTGTTGGAGTGTATTAGGATTGGTGTATTGGGGTGTATAAGAGTGTGTTGGGGTGTATTAGAATTGGTGTATAAGGGTTTGTTTGGGGTGTATGAGGGTGTGCTGGGATGTTGTATTGGGGTGTGTTGGTGTATTGGGGTGTGTTGGGTTGTATGAGGGTGTGCTGGGGTGTATTGGGGTGTTCTGGGGTGTATGAGGGTGTGCTGGGTGGATGTATTGGGATTAGAGTATCGGGGTGTGTTGGGTTGTATGAGGGTGTATTGGGGTGTATATGAGGGTGTGCTGGGGTGTATTGGAATTGGTGTATCAGGGTGGGTTTGGTTTGTATTAGGGTGTTTGGGGTGTATTGGGATTGGGATTGGTGTATCGGGGTGTTGGGTTGTATGAGGGTGTATTTGGGGTATGAGGGTGTATTGGTGGTGTATTAGGATTGGTGGTATTGGGGTGTGTTGGGTTGTATGAGGGTGTGCTGGGGTGTATTGGGATTGGTGTATAAGGGTGTGCTGGGGTGTATTAGGGTGTATTGGGGTATGTTGGGTTGTATTGAGGGTGTTTGTGTGCTGGGGTGTATTGGGGTTGTAGTGTGTTGGGTTGTGCTGTTTGGGGTATGAGGGTGTGCTGGGGTTGTTGGGGTGGTATTGGGTGGGGTTGGGGTTGGGTGTATTGGGTGTGTTGGGTTGTATAAGGGTGTGCTGGGGTTGTTGTGGGGTTGTGCTGGTTGGTTGGGTTGTGCTGGGGTTGTGTTGGGGTGTGTGGGGGTGGTGTTGGGGGTGTATGGGGTGTAGGGTGTGTTTTGGGGTTGTATTGGGGTGTATTGGGTGTATGGTGTATCGGGGGTTGTGTTGGGGTGTATTGGGGTGTGGGGTATTGGGGTGTGATTGGGGTGTGTTGGGGTTGTTGGTTGTATAAGGGTGTGCTGGGGTGTATTGGGGTGTGTTGGGGTGTGCTTGGGGTGTGGGGTGTATTGGGTGTGTTTGGGTGTGGGGGTGGGCTGGGTGTGTGTTGGGTGTGCTGGGTTGGTGGGGTGTATGGTTGGGGGGTGTATCGGGGTGGTGGGGTTGGGGTTGGGTATATGGGTTGTTGTTGGGATTGGTGTATTGGGTGTGTTGTTTTGGGTTGGGTATAACGGGTGTGCTGGGGTGTATTGGGGTGTGTTGGGGTGTGTTTGGGGTGTGCTGGGTGTGTTGGGTGTATGTGCTGGGGTGTATTGGGGTGTGGGATGGGGTGTATGGGGTGTTGTATTGGGATTGGTGTATCGGGGTGTGTTGGGTTGTATGAGAGTGTGTTGGGGTGTATTGGGGTGTTTTGACCTACAATATTTGAAAATACTTAAACGAAATGACAGCACAACATGTAAAGATACTGAGATACTCAAAAATATTACACAAAAAAAAACAAACATATAAACAAACACAAACAAACAAACAAAACGAATCATGCGATAACCAATGAGACGAGTTCACACTAATTTATTTTAAATAAAAGCATACAAAAGAACAGCCAAGCAAATGTAAGTGAACAGCCAAAGAGAAGCAGCTCAGCTCGAGAGATCGTCCATCTTACACACACACACACACACACACACACACACACACACACACACACACACACACGATAATAGCGGTTTATATTTATATAAATATATTTGAAGGAAAACTTCGTTTCTGTGCTGACAGACGAGCGGTTTAAAGCGGAGTAGTTTACACTCTAGTAACATAGAGAGAGAATCATCATCCCCTGTTCAAGTATTCAGTGTATCCTGCTTCCATTCAAAACACAACACACACACACACACACATACACAATCCAGTTCAGTTAACACTGATATAAAAGAATGAAAAAAAGAAGTGAGGTATGTTAACGACATAGTCGGCATGGAAAAATAATAATACAGATTCATTATACATTTCCATGAACACACACACACACACACACACACACAAATAACAAAAAGGGAAAAAAAGTAATGGCTGCTGTATTACTGCTGCTGGAATTTGATGCCTTCAACAATAATCTAAAATAAATCATGTGATTATTTTTGCAGCTCAATCAGAAGTTCTGAACCTGAGGGACGGCGTTAAAGAGCCGAGAGGAGCGAGATGGAGTGTGAGCTCGGGGCGGGTCGGGAACTGATCGCAAAAACATCGCAAACACAGCTACATCAGCCGTATTTACAGCATCACAAGCGGAACGCATTCACACCTACACAGACTGAAAGAATCAGAGGGGTCACGTGACCATCAAGGGCCTTGCTCAGAAGCCCAGGAGCGGCAACTTGTTGGTCCTGAGTATTGAACTCACAACCTTCTGGTTAACTGACCTTAACCACTGAGCTACCACTTGCTTAAAAACTCTTTACGCATGTGTGGAAAAGAAACGCAAAGAGTGTCTGTAAAAATCACGAGACGGTGTTCAGGGTTCAGCACGTGGACAGCTCAGTGCCACCGACTCGTCACCTGTGGCTGTATCTTAAGCTGACAGCATGGTAACACTCCAGTCACCTTCTTCCCGAGAAGCTCAGAACTGTTCCGTTTACTTTCAATCAACATTTGGGAACAGAAAACGCTGAGACTCGGCATCTGCCTCAGAGACAAACAAAACAGACAAAAAACAAACAAACAAACAGAAAAAAAGCTGCAATGTGCCGAACCAAGACACTAATCATACAATAGAGAGAAATAAATAAGGGTATGAGGCGCATCCCCCCACCCCGTACAGCCATGGACTCTGGTGTCTAGTTGTTCTCTCCGACTTTCTCCATCCTATAGATCACGGTGGTGGACGTGTCTTGGTTGGACTCGGTGGCCGAGACTTTTTTCCACAGCGAATCTTTGAGAGCCAACTCTTCCTGAAGACTCTCGTAATCCAGGGGCCCGAAGGTGTTCTGCTGTGTTGAGCGACACGGAGAACACGTTAGTTTGATTTCCTGAGATTTCCACGCCTGTGAGTGTGTGTGTGTGTGTGTGTGTGTGTGTGTAATGTGTATATTGCCTTTAAAGTCCTGCATGCCATAAAGTTAGACAAGTATAAAGGAATCTGTAAGAGTCGCCGTGTTCGATCAGGACAGTCTGCTCGCCGGTCCTGGCACCGAGCACAGCCAGTTACAACCAGTCGCATTTTTAGTGACTGACATTCAAAACAGACTAATATGTGACGGGATATTAAAAATTTTAATACTTGTGCTGTCACCTGTTGGCGTGTCTCAAAACTTTTTGATACCCCCTCACAGCAAGGCCCTTAACCCTCGATGGCTCAGTTGGCTTAATAAGATAAATAAATGTTGGTTTGGATATAAGGGCGCGAGTGAAGATGTTCTGTCGTGCAGGTTATAGCAGCTATTAACACTTGTTCCATCATGACGTGTCGGGGAGACCTCACCACATCACCGATTATACGTTAGCAGTATAATTATAATGCAAAAGCTGTAGTTCAGTTGATTATTTCATTAATTGGCTTGTTAGCAATGGCTGACAGATTCTGATTTCTACAACAGATTCAATAAATAGCGAAGCTTTATAGAATTAAAAGTCCTTTTTAAAAGATACACAAGAAACATCCCATAATACCATATTATACCTTACTATCCCATGTTTCTAAGTATGTTACTAATTACAATTCTGGTTAGATGTTAACTGCACTGATGAATCTAATCCAATTTAATCTAAAATAATCAAATCTAATCTGATCCAATTTTATCTAAAATAATTGAATCTAATATAATCCAATCCAATTAAATCTAATCCAATATAATATAATTTATCTAATCTAATCAAATCTATTCTAATATTTCTAACCCAACTTTAAATAATCCAACGTAATCTGATCAAATCTAATCTACCAGATAAAATCTAATCTAATCTACATTAAAGGATTAAGATGAACAGAAATCTGTTCTTTCTCGTAATGTGTTTGGTTCAGTCTGCAGCTGGAGGAATGGATCATCGTTCTGTGACTCGTCGTACTGGAGCTTCACTTAAACAAACAGAAGCCAAATTCTCTCATAAAACACGACTAAAATCTCCGGAGGTTTAATTACAGTCGATGACATCGATATGCTTTACATACCAGGCCACGCCCCAATTTTCTATTCCAACAGCCGAGTGGCTGCCATAAACGTTTTAGCGGCGTTCCACAACATGACACACTGTACGTACGAGTGGGAATCATTTGTGATCCTCTTGTATAATTATAAAGAGAGATACAGTGGGACATCCACAATAAATAAACATTACAACTGTTTTTGTAATAGTTGCTGTGAAATTACAAATTAAGCTTAAGAGTATTAAATAATAAAAATTGAAGTATTAATACGATGCACTGCAAAGGTGAGTGAAAGTTAATCCAAATGTATATAACACACACACGTGCAGTAGTAACACACACGTGTTCTGCGTTTTTAGGAGGTTAGACGGAATCAGCAGATAAATAGCGCTTAGTGATTATAAACGTTCATCGTGAGGTTAAATGCCGGTAATACGGATGAGTCTAGTGTGACACGCCGACAGATTAAACATTAGTGCGTCAGATCATACTTGTAACGTGCAACACATAAACTCCGCCCGCTGTAGATCACTCGTTATAGTGTTAGCAGACAGGTGTGAAGTGTAGCTCATAGCGTCCTGGCTCAGTAGCTGGAGTGTGTGTGTGAGGTGTATGGGGTGTATGTGTGATTGTGAGCGCCCGGAAGGGGAGGAGTGTTTCTCCGTGTCGGTCCTCAGGACAGAGTTGTAAAACAGGAGGCGATGGTGAGGTTTGATCACTCGTATAGGACGCTGTATAGCGCGCTGATGGCGCATGCAGGCACGGAAAGGTGAGTGGGCAAACTAAAGAGCGCACTCACCCGCTGCTCACCGCCCTCACGCCGCGGATCCAGCTTCTTCGCAAAATGTCGCAGGTTGTCGTAGTTGTGGAAGTTGAACAGAGACACCAGATCCTGCGGGAAGAAGCACAAACACACTAAACATACAATAAAACACTCCAATAATGCAGCTCGGCCCACGCAGCGCCCACATCTGTCTTTACACAGGGTGCCAATACATTTGCCCTCCTTCAACAGTTAATCTTATTTGTCTAAATTTAGTTGTTTTGTAGTTGCCTGGTACTAAGCAAACAAACAAGCAAAAAGTCCTATACGTAATACTGTGAAAAAGTATTACGACTTCATTACCCAAGTATTACGACTTTATTACCGAAGTATCACGACTTTATTAAAGAAGTATTAAAACTTTCTCACCGAAGTATAACAACTTTTTTACCAAAGTATTACGACTTTATTACGGACGTATTACGACTTTGTAACCGAAGTATTAAGACTTTTTTACCGAAGTATAACGACTTTCTTACCGAAGTATTACGACTTAATTACCGAAGCATTACGACTTAATTACCGAAGCATTACGACTTTCTTACGGAAGTATTACGACTTTGTTACCGAAGTATTACGACTTTGTTACCGAAGTATTACGACTTTCTTACCGAAGTATTACGACTTAATTACTGAAGCATTACGACTTAATTAATTACCGAAGCATTACGACTTTCTTACGGAAGTATTACGACTTTGTTACCGAAGTATTACGACTTTGTTACTGAAGTATTACGACTTTATTACTGAAGTATTACGACTTTATTACTGAAGTATTACAACTTTATTTTTTTTTTTAAGTATTTTGACTTTATTCTGAAAATATTTCGACTTTAATCTCATATTTATTCTCATATATTTTTCATATTTGTTTTTTATTTATTTGAAACTCCATCACAGTGTATCAGATCTCTCTGGTTTTAGCGCAGTCGTTAGCAGTGTGTTAGGTGCTCTGTGTGTTAGGTGCTCTGTGTAAACCTAGTGACAGGTGAGGAAGAACAAACACACACACCCACACTCTTGCGTGTGTGTGTACGTACTGTGCAGAACTGAATGCCTCGAACACTGTTTCCCAGTTTGTCCAGTGGTGGAGACCAGCACATGACACCCATCACATTAGGAACCACCAGAAGGATGCCACCTGCCACGCCCGACTTAGCTGGCAAACCCACCTGAGACAAATCACACACCACACACACACACACACACACACACACACACACAAATGAATCACGGTTTTATAAGTTTTATTCTGTTATCTAAGGGTATCAGTGAAATCTGATCACATTCTGTCAGAGCTGCTAAAAACTTCTGACCAATCAGAGCGCAGCAATAAAAAACACTCACATGGAAGGCGAACTGCCCGGAGAAGTCATACATGCCGCAGGAGTGCATGAGGCTCAGCGTGTTCCTCACGGCCTCAGGGCTCAGCACACGCTCACCTGTGATTGGGCAAAAGCCGCCATTGGCCAGGGTGGCGGCCATGACGCTGGCGCTTTCACAGTTGACCTCGATGGAGCATAGCTACACATAAACACACACACACTGTATCAGTTTCACACAGGTAGTCTAAATCTGGAATCTGGCACCATGCGTGTGTGTGTGTGTGTTTGTGTGTCGGGTTACACATTCCCACAAAGCCAGTGGCACACAGATCACATGTCCCGCAGGACCTCTGACCTACAGACTGCATTTACACATGTACATTCTGAATACACACACTGTACTGATCACTGTGTGTGTGTGTGTGTGTGTGTGTCAAGCCACACTGTGTTCCTAATCTTACCTGAAAGTAGAAGTCCAGGGTGGAGATCATATCCATACCTTCAGGAAAACACTGAGCACAAAAATGAGAAGACAGTCATATGAATATTAATGAGCTTATTTTAATATTGTTACATCAAGAGATTACAAGCTGATTTTGTTCTTGCACTTAAGGTCATTCTGGACAAATACTTTCACACGGTGTCCACCAATAAGAGGATGTCAGAGGTGGATTGGAAACAAAATCTCAGAAATTTGGGGTAAAAGAGGGGTATCAGTAATATTTATAATAAGGGGGTTAACAGTGAGGACAAAATATACTGAAAAGGGTGTCAGTGATGAGGTAATGTACTGAAAGGGGTGTCAGTGATGAGGTAATGTACTGAAAGGGGTGTCAGTGATGGGGTAATGTACTGAAAGGGGTGTCAGTGATGAGGTAATGTACTGAAAGGGGTGTCAGTGATGAGGTAATGTACTGAAAGGGGTGTCAGTGATGAGGTAATGTACTGAAAGGGGTGTCAGTGATGAAAATGTTTATAGAGGTAATATGAAACCTGATGAACTGAGAAACACACCGTCATGACCCACACTGACCTTCTTCTCCTTCAGGTAGTAGCCGATTGCGAAATTCCTATCACCTGATTCACGCTCTGACTGGAATCTGTTACAGAAACACCAACATTTACTCTCACATCATTCGGCAGACGTCCTTTCAGAGCAACGTCCATTTATATTATTAATCTAACTGAACAGGTAAGGGTTAAGGGTCTTCCTCAGGGGCCCAGTAGTGGCAGCTTAGTAGTGCTTTCTTTGGAAACTGGAGTGGATCAATTGCCTGTAAACTGCTAATCAGAAGCTTATAGGTTCAATTCCAATGACCTTCTGATTAGCAAGAGCTCAGCAGTGGTAGTAAATGTTGTGCTTGGAAATTGAACCCATGACCCAGGACCAGCTCTTAGACTGGTGGCATTGTTTTGTCTGTGGTTCTGATGCGAGTTGATGCGTACAGTAAGTTGATGAGTACGGAAAAGCAATTCATGACCTTCTGTTTAACAGTCCAACGCCTTACCTACTGCGCCACCACTTCCCGTAACACACCGTCAGATATTAAATCAAATCAACCTTCCCAGTGTCGACCGGGCTTTATTTCGACTTTATTTTATAATATCAATAACTTATTATGAATATAGATGGACCCAAGATGGCGGCACGGCAGTAGCCCCAGCGGCCAATCCGGATTCAAAATGGTGTTCTTTATGTTTTTAGCCCGACAAAGAAAGTCACATGGACACCAGAAACATTGGTGTTCATTTATACGGCCACCAGACGCTGCTCAAGTACAATAATCATGCAGCAACCTACCTGCATGATGATGTACGTGACAAACGTTGGCTTTCTACGAGGACCAGGCCCCCAAGCACTCGGCCTAATTTATTCTTTACACTTTAGCCCTGTGTTGTTCCTCTTGGTTGTGGCTCTTGGTTGTTTTGTGTAATTGTGTGTTGTTTTTGTGTAGCACCGTGGGGTCTGGAAAAACCCGTGTACCGCATCTGCTAAATATGGTTAAAATGACAATGAAGCTTCTGGTGGTGGTGGTGGTACTGATGATGGGATGAATTGGATAAACAGTCAGACTGTAGCTGTGTTGGACTTTTGAGTTGACTTAAATGTGTGTTAAATATAAATAAAAGAAAACACCAGTGAAATGTAAAATTTGCAGGTTTCTGGTAAGTCACTTACGTGGCGTTGCTGAACCCCACGTACTCGTTTCCCGACATCTTTTTCAGGAAGTTCATCACCTTTACACAAATAACAATCAAATAAATAAAAAATGCTACGAGTTTTTGATTAGTTTTTATTTAAGTGTAACTCTTCAGACTCACATAGTCAAATTTCTCTGCGTTGCTCGCCTTTGGCTGAAAAAGATAAAAAATTGAACACAATAAATTAACTGAGAGACAGATACACATTTCTATAGTTATACTAACATGTGTGCGGGGAAAAATATTCATTCTAAAAATTTTGTACACATTAAAATCGATTTAACGTTAAAAAGAACAGAAAGTAATTTTAGATCACAGGGAAATTTAACATAAAGAAGGAAAGAAAAAAAATGCAAAACACAAAGTTGTTAGTCTTTTTATTTGTTAGATCAAAGAGGAGGAGGCTACTGTACGATGGCAATGAGCGCTATTTCATTAATGAGCCATGAACGTCGTCATGTTACTCTACACAGCTGGAGGTAAAGGGTAAAATCGAGGATAAAGTGGAGGAGTAAATCGCTGTGGTTAACGGGTTAGCCACGGGTCAGTTAAAGTCACTGTTAGAAAGAGTGTCGAGATGTGTGCCAGTGTGTGCACTCTCACCTGGTTAACACTACGTTCACATCAGCAAGCAACAAAGCAACAAAGCCGCTATTATCTTTCTATTAGCTAGTTAACATGATTTTCCATGCATATTAGTTTGTGAAGCTGTAAAACGATTGACTAAAATGTAAATCCCATTTAGGCAAAATTTAGAAGTTCAATAAAACATGGAAGCTTGGTTAGTGTAGGAGCATTGGTAGCCAATACTGCCGATGAAGACCCCACATTTGTAAGAACAGTGCTGTGTATAATCGTTAAAGTGGGCTTTACGCGTTTTATACACCTGAACAGGGCAACGGTGGCAAAGGGTTACTACAGAACGGTCTCACGCTTATAAGAACAGAGTGAGAGCTGATTAGTTAGCGTATGAGGAAACATGGGACCGCTGCGAGATACGAGCACGGAATGTGATTAGCTTCCTCCAGTAGGCGTCTCTTAAATATCCATCGCAATGTTTAGCATTTGTAATATTACAGATGAAAACTGTCTCGATGATGTAAAGAGTTTGTGTTTGCATTCTTCAGTTTAAGCTACTTTCTTGAACAATTGTTTGATGTTGTAGTAAAGTTCAGCCCGAGCAAGTGGGGGTGGGAATCTTTCAAAATACTTTCAGAGTGCCATGAGTTTTTAATGGACATTAGTATAATTACATATTACACCTTTCTATTGAACGTCTATAAAGCTATCAGATAACCAAATGCTTCGATAAGTCTGTAGGCACGTGTTCTGTTCCGTTCTGGTTTGTTCACGCCGAATGCAAATTTAATTCAATGCAAAGACATGAACAGATGTGAATTTTCGTCTGAGAAAGCAAATGTTGCAAAATGTGCGAAAATGTTTCCCGCAAATACTCGCTGTTCGCCTCAATCGCATCTTCCAACCGTGTATCAGACAATGAAGGAGAGCATTACTGTAGCCGTCTGCAGGCGTCCGGAAACGTATGTTTTATGAACAATAACAGTACACGACCGAGGCGAAGAACATCCCGCGAGTAATCTGGAGCGTTTTATATTTGGTGTGAACGCAGCATTAAAGTTCTAATAACTAGTGATTGTAAACAGATTCTGGATCTGGTGGAAGTGGAACTGAATTATGAAGAAGTTTGACAATCAAAAAAAATGAAATACGAGTTAATATATATATTTTTAATTTTAAAAAGATCTTTAATTTTTATTTAATTAAGTTTAGTTTAAAATTAGGTTTAATATCTCATTAACATCAATCTCTATTGAGAGGTTTAGATATAAATTTAAATATCATATGAACAATTTTGCCTGTTTCTTTAATAAAAAACAAAACACTCCGGATATCTGACAAAATCCTATTTTTGTCATATTTAGTTTCTTTTTTTTTAATGTTTCTTTTTCCTTTTTGCATTAGGACATTTAAGGCAACGTATCAGTTTTCCGACCCCTTCTGGCGGTGATGCTGATAAAAGGATGATAGAAGGTCTAAAAGACTGAGATCTTCTTTGTAGGTATGAAGGACAGTGAAAAAGATCAGACATGTCCAACCACAATCCTGCAGGGCCTCCAATCTCACCACCGGGTTCCTGTGCTGTCTCTCTTTTTT
The DNA here is from genome assembly GCA_005784505.1 of Bagarius yarrelli. Classification (NCBI taxonomy): domain Eukaryota; kingdom Metazoa; phylum Chordata; class Actinopteri; order Siluriformes; family Sisoridae; genus Bagarius; species Bagarius yarrelli. The sequence goes on from VCAZ01000417.1 coordinate 66,758, forward strand.
GTGTGGTTGTTTGATGTAAAGGTTTGTAGGCACATTAAAAATGTTAAATATGCAAGTCATTTTTAAATGTCAAGAAAGGCACCCAATTCAGCTGTCACGACCAACAGATAACATCATTAATGTATTTCGAGGGGTAACAGTGATGACCTTATGTAATGAGTTGGGCATTAGCAATGATCTAATGTTCTGAAAAGGGTATTGAGAATAAGATAATGTACTAAGAGGGGTATTAGTGTTGACATGAACTGCACGGGGCTACAACAATTAAATAAATTACTGAGAAGGGTATCAGCAATGACGTAACATACTGAAAGGGGCATCAGCAATGACGTAACGTACTGAAAGGGGCATCAGCAATGACATAATGTACTGAAAGCATAATGACATAATTCTGAAAGGGGTACATCAGCACTGAAAAGGGCAGCATGACATAATGTACTGATGTACTGAAAGGGGTATCAGCAATGACGTAACGTACTGAAAAGGGCATCAGCAATGACAAAATGTACTGAAAGGGGCATCAGCAATGACATAACGTACTGAAAGGGGTATCAGCAATGTACAAAACTGAAACGGGCCAGCATCAGCAAGGCTGACATAATGTACTGAAAGGGGCATCGAATGCATGAAACGTACTGAAAGGGCATTCATGACAATGAATGACATAATGTACTGAAAGGGGCATCAGCAATGACGTAACGTACTGAAAGGGGCATCAGCAATGACATAATGTACTGAAAGGGGCATCAGCAATGACGTAACGTACTGAAAGGGGCATCAGAAATGACATAATGTACTGAAAGGGGCATCAGCAAAATGACTGTAACGTACTGAAAGGGGCATCATAAATGACATAATGTACTGAAAGGGGCATCAGCAATGATGTAACGTACTGAAAGGGGCATCAGAAAATGACAAACATCTGTACTGAAAGGGGCATCAGCAATGATGTACTGTAACGTACTGAAAGGGGCATCAGCAATGACATAATGTACTGAAAGGGCATCAGCAATGACGTATAAAGGGGCATAGTACTGAAAGGGGGCATCAGCAATCATAATGCAAGATGACATAAATGCTGAGTACTGAAAGGGCATCAGCAATGACTAATGTACTGAAAGGGGCATCAGCATACATAACAAGGGCATCAGCAATGACGTACGTACTGAAAGGGGCATCAGCAATGCATGTAAACGTACTGAAAGGGGCATCAGCAATGACATAATGTACTGAAAGGGGCATCAGCAATGACGTAACGTACTGAAAGGGGCATCAGCAATGACGTAACGTACTGAAAGGGGCATCAGCAATGATGTACGTACTGAAAGGATGCATCATCTAACGAAATGGGATCCAAGGGGCAATCAAAGCAATGACATAACTGTATGAAAGTGTAGCTGAAAGGGGCATCAGCAATGACGTAATGTACTGAAAGGGGCATCAGCAATGACATAATGTACTGAAAGGGGCATCAGCAATGACATAATGTACTGAAAGGGGCATCAGCAATGACGACTGAAAGTCTGAAAGGGGGGGCATCATGGTTGTAAGTACTGAAAGGGGCATGAACATGAAAGGAGGCTAGGAGTACTGAAAGGGGCATCAGAAATGACGTAACTGAAGGGTCACAGCAATGAACGAAGGGGGCATCAGCAATGACATAATGTACTGAAAGGGGCATCAGCAATGACATAATGTACTGAAAGGGGCATCAGCAATGACGTAACGTACTGAAAGGGCATCAGCAATGACATAATGTACTGAAAGGGGCATCAGCAATGACATAGATGACTGAAAGGGGATCAGCATGTACTGAAATGTATACTGAAAGGGGCATCAGAAATGACGAAATGTATAAAGAGGGGTATGAGGAATGACGATGTGACGATGATGTACTGAGAAGGGTATCCAGAATAATATAATGTACTAAGAGGGGTATCAGCAAAGATGTAATGTATTGAGAGGGGGTTTTAGAAATGCCATATACTGAGATGATTAGCAGCAATGATAATGAACTGAGAGGGGCTGCCGCGATGATGTAAAGTGTTTGTGGTGTATCAGCAATGACACTCTATTTCAGCGGGGATTTCAGCAATGAGCTATAATAAAATTTTCTAAAAGGGGGTACCGCAATGATCTGATGTATCGATAGGGATACCAGCAATGACATATTGTTCTAAGGGAGTAACAGCTATAACAAAATGTTCTGAGAGGGAAGACAGCGATGATGTAATGTAATGAAAGAATAGTCAATGATATTATTTTATAAATTAGAGGGGGTGTCACCACATTGTTCTGAGGGGTATCAGCAATGATTAAATGTATTGGAAGGGGTTCTAGCTTTGGTGCAATTAATAGAAAGGGGTGTCAGCAAAGGATGCAATGCTTTGATGCAATGCACTGAGCAAAGGCTTGGCAATATTATGTGGATTGGAAAATGGCATTGACAATGACAGCTAGGATGGAACAGGGTTTCGGTTATGAGCATGTAAATGTCAGTTTCAGCAATGACACAACGTACCGGTCGGTGTTTAGGTTTGCATGTGTGCTGCAGTAGGGAAACATTTATCAGTCGGGTGACGGAACCCTGCAGGAGTCGAAAGTTAGACACTCTTTTTCTACGATCTTTGTCTACGATTCTATTCCAAATTCTCCATTATGAGGTAGATGATATGTGTCAAGGTGTAACCTGGCACTAAGTTTGGCTCGGTGTGCTCTGTTTCAATGAGGGGAGGAAGGAGAAAATAATGGAAAGGAAAAAGATTACCAACGTCAATGACCTGCTGCAGCAGTCAAAAAATCCCACAGTTCCTACGTCTGTAAAATATGCAACAACATAAAAGAAAAAAAGCATACAGAGAAAGCCTTTATCACCACATGGCACTCAGCAGCCCGCACGGAGCACTCGCGGCAGGAGGGAAGCGACTCTCGTTGCGGTAACAACGGGTGCACAAAGGGATCCTACGAAAAACAGCAAAAGTAGCTCCCACAAACAGTTCAAGACAGGGGCGAGCACCAAACAACACACACACACACACACACACACACACACACACTTCATTCATTTGTTTATTCAGGCGTCATCGATAACACAATCGAGCAGATGGTTCTGGTGAAAGAAAAATTCATTTGTTCTTTCTGAGGCGCTTCCTGTTTCATGATCGAACATAAAAAAAAATAACCACACACACACACAGATGAGACGTTGCTGTGAGCAGACAGTGAAAGTGTTGATGGATAAAAGACGGTAGACTCTACATGGCTCTGGTCTGCGCTCATAGAGAGAAATCAAAGCTATCATGATCGAACCTGGATTAGTGCCTCTATCCCCCACCTACAGTCACACGCTGTGTCCGAAATCACATACTACTGGAATAAGTACCACATTTCATTTAGTACAAACGGTTTGGCCGTTAATTAAGTCTGTTCTATATACTATAATTGGGGATAGTATGAATGAATTTCGGACATATTACGTTGGTCATGTTGATGTTGTCACGTGACATTTGACGTCACTGCGGCATGAATTTAAAGTGTGATACTGTTTAACTTAAATGATAATAAAGGAGTGAAATTTAAGTTAAAGGGGTACTGGGAGCATTACTGCACCAGACCACCAGAGGGCAGCCCTGGGATTCTGTCTCATTGATTATGTGTTTTTTTTTTTTTTTTTGTTTTTTTTTTTCTGTTATCTTGGTCATGTGTTTTGTCATCTGAGTCTTTCCAGGCTTGTCATTGGTTGATTTCCCTATTTCACTCCGTTGTTGTCTTGCGTCACTGATACGTGGGATTTATTTTCAGGTTCCTAAATAATGCCAATGTATTTTTAAATGTGTAAAAAAGGGGGCCTTGCTCAGGGGTCCAGCAGTGGCAGCTTGGTGGTTCTGGCAATTGAACCCATAATCTGATCTGATCAACAGTCCACTATTAATCACCGAGCTCACAAATTCCCCAAGATAGAAATGTTTATATATGGAATTTGTATTCATATATTCATTCAGTCACAGTGGGTCTTTTTGCACACACACACACACACACACACACACTTGAAAAAGTGACACTATATTGACGTTTTCTTCTTCAGTACTTAATGAGTTTTTTCAAGTGACCAGCGTCTGTCTGTCTGTGTGTGTGTGTGTGTATCGATACCTTCTGATTAACAGTAATATTAATCAGTACAGTCAAAGAGATGAATAAAACAAGAGTAAACAGGAAGTTCAAATGAATTTCACTGAAAAATTCATCACACACTTATTGAATTATTATTATTATGGTTTTTATTTGAATGGAAATGGATCTGAAGTGGACAGTTTTACCATAAAAAGCATTTTACACACTTTATTACGGTTTATTTTGTTCTGTTTCCGCCTCTTAGTGTCCTCCGATAAATCATGCAAACAGATTAACGTTAACATGCGCTGATATTCGAGTGCTAGCTGAGCGGTGTGTAATTCCCGTACGCTTGGCGTGACGTGAGTACAGTTAGAACGAGTGATTCGACTGTCTTTCACAACACAGAGCTGGAGACAGAAAGAAGGAGGACCCTTACCTTGATCATAGAGGTGCAGACGATTGCACCAGCGTTCACCATCGGGTTGTGGGGTTTATCTGTGGACAGAAAAAATCCACACCATCGTTAGTTAATTGGAATTCTGCGTTCTGATTGGACAGGAGGTGTTGATGTACTATTACCGTTCCCATAGCAACAACTCACACGGAGTGCGCTCGAACACACAGACGATTTCATTAAAATATTTTTTAGGCATTTGGATACGTTTCTGTATATTTATTAACTGAAGGCGTGTCCGGTGTCAGAGGCGGAGCTGCAGCAGTGGCAAACGGTTGTGTGTCGTCTCTATTTGTGTGCGCTTGCTGCGCATCTACATTTAAAATAATGAAAATGAGCGAATGGCCCATTAAACTGCTGCATTTAATTAACGACACTTAATTCCACAATTTTAATGCAACAAAACACCTTAATTCATCGCAACATGCAGCACAGGTCCTTTTTGGATGGTGCAGTCATTATGTTTTGGGCGGGGCTTTACGATGAGTGTCACACGCCGGAGCAGAAAGCATGGGGATTGGTTGAATGTTATTAATAGTTCTGTTGGACACTGTGGAATCCTGGAGGTTCTAGAGGTTCTGGAGGTTCTACTTTGCTTATTCTAAGTGCTGCAACAACCGTTTTAACTTCTAAAATGAGAAGTTGAGTTAAGAGATTAGTAAATACTATCAGGAAAAGGGGGAGGAGCTTCCAGAGTGCGTTTTAAAGAGAGTATAGACTCCGACTCATAATTCTAGCTGCGTATGTTAGCAATGGAAGCTCTGACCCCAAGTGTGTGCTGGACAGTGAGTGTGTGAGGTAAACTCACCGTCCTCATCCAGAAAGAGTTTGTTGAAGCGTAAGCCGCTGGGCTCTTTCCCAATGAAGCGATGCACATACTCGGTGCCGTGATCGTGCACCGCGATGGCGTACTTCAACGGCTTCACACACGACTGCAGGCAGAACGGCACCTTGGTGTCCCCCACAGTGTGTCTAAAACAGAGAGAAAGAGAAATACATAAAATTAATTAATACATTAATAATAAAAATTATGTGGAAATTGACTTAACACTTACTATATAGAACAGACTTTATTAAGTAACTGAAATGGCGGTTCTAGGGAGGGGCTAGCCGGTGCTTTAGCAGCCCCAAGAAAGACCAAAAAACCCCCAGTGCATCTCATCATTTTTTACTGGAAGCAATTATATACAGACTTTATTATGATTAATAAATAAATAAAATAAATAAATAAAATAACTAATAATAATAATTAATAATTAATAAAACAACAAATAACAAAAACAAATTCTCATTGCGTGTATAACTTACACATGATGTGACACGTAAATTGTAGCTACACCATCACGCTTTTCTTAATGTGATCGCATTTTAATGAAAAAAAGTGGAATGGTTTCATATGCCAAACAAACGTTCTCCTATAACTGCTATTCAGACGCCATGTTGGTATTGTTACATGACATACAACATCAAATCAGTGTGAATTTAACTACAAACACACAATGATTTTTCCTGAAGTCTTTAAGGTCTTGTAAAAGTCTTGTAATAAGACGAGTCGGACTAGTAAAGTATCTGTTGTATGTGTTCTTTGGAATGCGGGTAGAAGTAGATTGTCTGAAAACTTTACACACACTGTTTTACACATACTAAGAATTCGGACATACTCCCCCCCTTACATTATCATTTTTACACACTATATAGTAAGAAGGTAATGATCGTATGTCTGCGAGTCTCTGTACTGAAACCCCAGCAGACGTTTCTATCCTTTTCCTGGTTGCCATAGGAATAATGATGATCAGATTTCTAACTCGGACCACATGTATAGGTACTGTCTTTACTCCCATTGGTGGAGTCACACAGGTCGCTCAGCTTTCCTCAATTTTCACTTTGAATATTTGTGTGTGTTAGAATGCAGTGAAAGTCAGTGTGTGTGAGTGTGTGTATAAGCATGCACTCACCTCTGCCCGTCCACCGTACACAGAGCCACGCCCCACATGTCAGGACTGAACTTGGCCAGTTGAGGAATGTAGTCAGCCACCTGAGAGAGACAGTCAGCGTGAGACGCATTGCTCTATGTGTAAATATATTAAAAGAGGAGAAAGCAGGACAGAGTGTGATGGGTCTCATACCTGACCACCGGACAGATTTCGGCCGGTCTCATACAACTTGTCGACATGGGAGGTGAAAGCCATGAAATCAGGAATAACGAATTTCTTGCGAAAGGCTTGAGTCAGGAGAACAATATTACTCTGAACACACCTGGTGGAGGTGAGAAAGATAAAACACAATGATATAAATGAACAACTGGAACACTAAAAACACCACCAGACACTGTCCTCCAAAGAGAAACAAGAGGAACTACATGATGAGAAACTACACCAGGGTTAGGGTTAGCATTCTTTTATTAAACAAACTGAAAGGCCTCGTAATATTTATCTTATTTACACAACGACATGTCATTTCTGTCTCTACATGCTCACATGTTCTCTCTTACACACACACACACACACACACACACACACACACACACCGGTAAGCACAATGTACATTTTAAAAATGATTGTTCAGTTATTATACTGACCGCTGTCATTAAAATAAACGAATAAAACGTTTAAGTGTTTGTGTTGCTGTCCGTCAAACAGACGCCGGCGAGACAACAGTGTTAAATACACTGAGACGTGTTTAGTTTATTAACATTCATTTATGCATTAAAGAAAAAGCCCAACATTAATTAAGATGAATAAATATTATTATATGACGAATATTCACGTTACTGATACATGAAATCTGATGTTTTATATAGAATTTCTTGATAATTTCTTTTGACACCCAGAGAAACACTTCAGGCAGCCAGTCCACCATTTCAGAAGTTTAATTAGCGCCAAGAAAATATAACTATAAAAAACTATAATAAACTAATATAAACTATAATAAACTATTTTAAAACTTTTGTCTCTTATCGTATGGAGTGAGTATCGATATCAAGGTTCTGGTGTCGTACTGAGATCGACGTGTCTCTAGTGTGTTAACTCTCCTGTGGAATCTGCTGAGGCAGAAGTGCAAATAACTGCAGCTGGATATTCCTAAGACTTGGAATGTAGAGTGAGAACCTGCCTCTGTATGGGTGTGTGTGTGTGTGTGTGTGTGTGTGTGTGTGTGTGTAGACTCACTTTTTGAAGAGGTGGCGGTCGAGAGTTACTCCGTCTGACGTGGACTTCAGGGTCACCTTCAGCATCTCCATACACTCCTTCAGCCGGGGATCACCTGTTCTCAGACCTGTAGCCTTCAGTGCCTGCAAACACACACACACACACACACACACACAGAGGTGACAATGTACAGTTCAAAATAATTGTTCAGTTATTATATTGGCTGCTGTAGAGAGTGGTGTGTTTGTGTGTGTGTGTGTGTGTGTGTGTGTTTGTGTGTGTGTGTGTGTGTGAGATTAGAACTGACTGTTATAAACTTGTGTGCTGGGATCCTTTCCTGACCCTCAGCAATAGTGTAGAAGAGCAGATCCTCCAGACTTGGCATGATACCTGCCTTCCTTCTCCTAAACACACACACACACACACACACACACACACACACACA
>VCAZ01000413.1:0-74469 GCA_005784505.1 Bagarius yarrelli
GTGTGTGTGTGTGTAAATCCAGGTGTGTGGTGTGTGTTAAGTGCCGGTGTGTGTGGTGTGTGCAAGTGCAGGGTTGTGTGTGTGTGTAAGTGCAGGGGTGTGTGTGTGTGTGGTAAGTGCAGGGGTTGTGGTGTGTGTAAGTGCAGGGGGTTGTGTGTGTAAGTGAAGGGGGGTGTGTGTGTTTGTGGAAGGGGTTTGTGGTGACACTGCAGGGTTTGTGGAAAAAAGTGAGTATGTTTTTTAAATGCAGGTGGGTGGGTGCGCTTGTATTAAAATGCAGGGTGTGCACATGCGTGTGTGTGTGTAAATTCAGATATGTGTGGGTGTAAATGCAGCCCCCACGCGTGGGGTGTAAAATAAATGTGACTTGACTTAAATGCACGTGTTTGTGATTCTGTGTTTGTGTGTAAAATGCAGCTGTGTGTGTAAATGCCGGTGTTTTAACAGTGTGTAAAGCAATTGTTGTGTATATTGTGTGTAATGCAGGTTGTGTGTGGAATGCAGGTGTGTGTGTGAATGCAGGTGTGTTTGTTTGTAATGCAGGTGTGTGTAAATCAGCTGTGTGTAATCCCGTGTGTGTGTGTTAAATCCAGGTGTGTGTGTGGTAATCCAGGTGGTGTGTGTGTGTAAGTGCAGGGGGTGTAAGTGGCAGGGTGTGTGTGTGAAGTGAGGGGTGTGTGTGTTAAGTGCAGGGGTGGTGTGTGTAAGTGCAGGGGTGTGTGTGGTGAAGTGCAGGGGGTGTGTGTGTGTAAGTGCAGGGGTGTGTGTGTAAGCAGGGGTGTGTGTGTGTGTGTGTGTGTGTGTGTAAGTGCAGGGGTGTGTGGTGTGTAAGTGCAGGGGTGTGGTGTTGTGTGTGTGTTAGTTGCGGGTGTGTGGTTTGGTAAAGTGCAGGTTTGTGTGTGTGTTAAGTGCAGGGGTGTGTGTGGTGTGTAAGTGCAGGGTGGTGTGTGTGTGCAGGGTGTGTGTGTGTGTAAGTGCAGGGGTGTGTGTGTGTGTGTGTGTGTGGGGTAAGTGCAGGGGTGTGGTGTGTGTGTCAAGTTCAGGGGTTGTGTGTGTGGGTGGTTAAGTGCAGGGGTGTGTGGTGTGTGTGTAAGTGCAGGGGTGTTGTTGTGGTGTAATGCAGGGGTGTGTTTGTGTGTAAGTGCAGGGTGCAGGGGGCTGTGTGTGTGTGTGTGTGCAGGGGTGTGTGTGTGTGTAGGCAGGGTGTGTGTGTGTGTAAGTGCAGGGGTGTGTGTGTGTGTGTGTAAGTGCGGGGTTGTGTGTGTGTGGTGTAAGTGCAGGGGTGTGTGTGTGTGTGTGTAAGTGCAGGGGGTGTGTGTGTGTGTGTAAGTGCAGGGGTTGTGTGTGTTGTGTGTAAGTGCAGGGGTGTGTGTGGTGTGTGTAAGTGGCAGGGGTGTGTGTGTGGGTAAGTGCAGGGGTGTTGTGTGTTGTGTAAGTGCAGTAGGTTGTGTTGTGTAATTGCAGGGGTGTGTGTGTGTGTGTAAGTGCAGGGGTGTGTGTGTGTGTGTTGTAGTGCAGGGGTGTGTTGTTGTGTGTGTAAGGAGGGGTGTTGGTGTGTGTGTGTAAGTGCGGGGTGTGTGTGTGTGTGTGTGTTCAGGGGTTTTTGTGTAGTTGTTTGGTGTGTGTAAGTGCAGGGGTGTGTGTGTGTGTGTGTAGTGCATGGGTGTGTGGTGTGGGGGTGTGTGTGCACAGGGGTGTGTGTGTGTGTGTGTAAGTGCAGGGTGTGTAGTGTGTGTGGGTGTGTAAGTTGGGGGTGTGTGTGTGTGGTGTGTGTAAGTGCAGGGGTGTGTGTGTGGGTTGTGTGTAAGGCAGGGGTTGTGTTGTGGTTGTGTGTAAGGGCAGGGGTTGTGTGTGTGTGTGTGTGTAAGTGCCGGGGTGTGTGTGTGTGTGTAAGTGCAGGGGTGTGTGTGTGTGTCTGTGTGTAAAAGCAAGTGTGTGCATGTGCAGGTGTTTGTGTAAATCCAAATGTGAGTATGTTTTTAATGCAGGTGGGTGGGTGCGCTTGTGTGTAAAATGCAGGGGTGTGCACATGCGTGGTGTGTGTGTGTAAATGCAGATATGTGTGTGTAAATGCAGGTGCGTGTGTGTGTAAATGCCAACATGTATGTATGTATGTGAATCAAGTAGCTGTGTGTAAGTGGCAGGTTTGTGTGTGTGTGAAATGCTGGTGTGTGTGTAAATCCAGATGTGAGTGTGGGTGTAAATGCAGGTGTGTGTTTGTAACAGTATGTAAATGCAGACTTGACTATGTGTAAATGCAGATATTTATATGCTTGGTGTGTGTGTGTGTGTGTGGTAAATGCGGTGTGTGTCTGTGGGTAAATGCAATGCAGGTGTGTGTGTGTGTAAATGCAGGGGTGGTGTGTGTGTAATGCAGGTGTGTGTGTGTGTGTGAAATCAGGGGGGTGTGTGGTAAAGCAGGTGTGTGTGTGTGTGTGTGTGTGTAAATGCAGGTGTGTGTGTGTGTAAATGCGTGTGTTGTGTGCCGGTGTGGGTGGAGGTGGTGTGTGTGTAAATGCAGGGTGTGTGTGGTGTGTGTGTGTGTGTGTAAATGCAGGGGTGTGTGTGTAAAGTGTGTGTGTGTGGGGTGTGTAAATGCAGGGGTGTGTGTAAATGTGCGTGGGGTGTAAATGCCGCGTGTGTGTGTGTGTAAATGTGTGTGGTGTTAAGCAGTGTGTTTGTGTGTGTAAATGGGGTGTTGTGTGAATGCAGGCTGGTGTGTGAATGCAGGCGTGTGTGTGGCATGATTGGGTGAAGGCACGGTGTGTGAATGCGTGTGTGTGACATGCACGTGTGTGTGAAGCACGTGTGTGTGTGACGCAGGGTTTGTGTTGGAATGCAGGTGTTTTGTGTGAATGCAGGGTTTGGTGTGGAATGCAGGTGTTTGTGTGTGAATGCAGGTGTGTGTGTTTAATGCAGGCGTGTGGTGTGTGTGTGTGTGTAAATGCAGCGTGTGTGGGTGTGTGTGTGTAAATTCAGGTGTTGTGTGTGTGTGTGTAAAAGCGGAGTGTGTGTGTGTAAATGCAGGGTGGGGGTGGTAAATGCAGGTTTGGTGCGTGTGTGTGTGTGTAAATGCAGGCGTGGTGTGGTGTGTAACTGAGGCGTGTTTGTGTTGTAAAGCAGCATGTGTGTGTAAAGCGTGTTTGTGGTGTGTAAATGCAGGCAATGTGTGGTGTAAAGCAGGCAGTGTGTGGTGTAATGCAGGCGTGTGTGTGAATGCACGTGTGTGTGTGCAGGTGTGTGTGTGAATGCAGGTGTGTGTGTGTGTGAATGCAGGTGTGTGGTGTGAATGCAGGTGTGTGTGTGTGAATGCAGGTGTGTGTGTGTGTGTGTGTGTGTTGTGAATGCAGGTGTGTGTGTGTGTGTGTGTGTGTGTGAATGCAGGTGTGTGTGTGTGTAAGCAGGTGTGTGTGTGTGTGTGTGTGTGGTGCTGTGTGTAAATGCAGGTGGGTGTGTGGTAAATGCAGGGCTGTGTGTGTGTGTAAATGCAGGTGTGTGTGTGTGTAAATGCAGGTGTGTGTGTGTGTGTGTGTGTGTGTAAATGCAGGTGTGGGGTGTGTGGCTAGTGTGTGTTGTAAATGCAGGTGTGTGTGTGTGTGTGTGTGTAAATGCAGGTGTGTGTGTGTGTGTACATGCAGGTTTGTGTGTGTGAAATGCAGGTTGTGTGAAATGCATGGTGTGTGTGTAAATGCAGGCGGGTAAATGCAGGCGTGTGTGTGTGTGGTGTGAATGCAGGTGTGTGTGTGGGTGTGAATGCAGGTGTGTGTGTGTGTGTGTGTGTGAATGCAGGTGTGTGTCAACGTGTTGTGTGGGCAGTGTGTGTGAATGCAGGTGTGTGTGTGAATGTGCAGTGTGTGTGGTGCAGGTGTGAATGCAGGTGTGTGTGTGTGTGCAGGTGTGTGTGTGTGAATGCAGGTGTGTGAATGCAGGGTGTGTGTTGGGAATGCGGTGTGTGTTTGTGGATGCATGCGGTGTGTGTGTGAATGCAGGTGTGTGTGTGTGAAGAGGTGTGTGTGTGTGTGTGTTAATGCAGTGTGTGTGTGTGTGTGTGTGAAGCAAGGGTGTTGTGTTGTGCAGGTGTGTGTGTGTGAATGCAGGTGTGTGTGTGTGCAAGGTGGTGTGTGTTGTGAATGCAGGTGTGTGTGTGTGAATGCAGGTGTGTGTGTGTGAAGCAGGTGTGCGGTGTAAGGGTGTGTGTGTGAATGAATGCAGGTGTGTGTGTGTGTGGTGGCGTGTGGTGTGTGTGAATGCCAGGTGTGTGTGTGTGAATGCAGGTGTGTGTGTGTGTGCAGGTGTGTGTGTGTGTGTGGGAATGCAGTGTGGTGTGTGTGTGTGAATGCAGGTGTGTGTGTGTGTGTGTGAATGCAGGTGTGTTGTGTGTGTGTGAATGCAGGTGTGTGTGTGTGTGTGAATGCAGGTGTGTGTGTGTGTGTGAATCAGGTTGTGGTGTGTGTGTGTGTGTGTGTGAAATGGGCAGGTGTGTGTGTGTGTGTGTGAATGTGTGGTGTGTGTGTGTTGTGAATGCAGGGTGTGTGTGTGTGCAGGTGTGCAGGTGTGTGTGTGTGTGTGAATGCAGTGTGTGTGAATGCAGGTGTGTGTGTGAATGCAGGGTGTGTGTGAATGCAGGTGGTGTGTGTGTGTGTGAATGGAGGTGTGTGTGTGTGTGTGAATGCAGGTGTGTGTGTGTGTGTGAATGCAGGTGTGTTTGTGTTGTTGTTTGCAGTGTGTGTGTGTGTGTGGAACTGCAGGTGTGTGTGTGTGTTGTGTGGAATGCAGGTGTGTGTGTGTGTGTGTGTGTGGTGGGTGAATGCAGTTGTGTGTGTGTGTGAATGCAGGTGTGTGGGTGTGGAATGTGTGTGTGTGTGAATGCAGGTGTGTTGGTGTGTTGTGTGAATGCAGGTGTGTGTGTGTGTGTGAATGCGTTGTGGTGTGGTGTGGTGGTGTGTGTGTGTGTGAATGTTTTGTGGGTGTGTTGTGTGCAGGTTGTGTGTGTGTGTGTGAATGCAAGGTGTGTGGTGTGTTGTGTGTGTGAATGCAGGTGTGTGTGTGAATGCAGGTGTGTGTGTGTGTGTGTGTGTGTGTGTGCAATGGTTGATGCGGTGTGTGGTGTGTGTGTGTGTGAAATGGAATGCAGGGTGGTGTGGTGTGTGTGGTGTGTGTGTGTGCAAGGTGGTTGTGTGTTGTGTGTGTGTGTGAATGCCGGTGTTGGGTGTGGTGTGTGTGTGTGTGGTGTGTGTGTGTGTGCAGTTGTGTGTGTGTGTTATGCAGGTGTGTGTGTGTGTGAATGCAGGTGTGTGTGTGTGTGTGTGTGAATGTGTGTGTGTGGTGAATGCAGGTGGTGTGTGTGTGTGTGTGTGAATGCAGGTGTGTGTGTGTTGTGTGAATGCAGGTGTGTGTGTGTGTGGTGTGTGTGTGAATGCAGTTGGTGTGTGTGTGAATGCAGGTGTGTGTGTGTGAATGCAGGTGTGGTGTGTGTGAATGCAGGTGTGTGTGTGTGTGTGTACAATGTGCCAAACAGTGTTGAATGCAGTGTGTGTGTGGTGTTGTGGGTGTAAATGCAGGTGTGTGTTGTGTGTGTGTGTGTGTGAATGCAGGTGTGTGTGTGTGTGTGTTGTGAATGGCAGGTGTGTGTGTGTGTGTGAATGCAGGTGTGTGTGGTGGTGTGTGAATGCAGGTGTGTGTGTGGTGTGAATGCAGGTGTGTGTGTGTGTGTGTTGAATGCAGGTGTGTGTGTGTGTTGTGTGAATGCAGGTGTGTGTGTGGGTGTGAATGCAGGTGTGTGTGTGTGTGTGGTGAATGCAGGTGGTGTGTGTGTGCGGTGTGTGTGGTGTGTGAATGCAGGTGTGTGTGTGTGTGAGGTGTGGGGTGTGTGTGTGTGTGTTGTGAATGCAGGTGTGTGGTGTGTGTGTGTGGTGGAATGAAGTGTGTGTGTGGGTGTGGTGAATGCAGGTGTGTGTGTTTGTGTGAATGCAGTGTGTGTGTGTGTGTGTGTGTGTGTGTGGGTGTGGTTGTGTGTGTGTGAATGCCGGTGTGTGTGTGTGTTGAATGCAGGTGTGTGTGTGTGTGTGTGTGTAATGCAGGTGTGTGGTGTGTGTGTGAATGGCCGGTGTGTTGTGTGTGTGGAATGCATGTGTGTGTGTGTGTGTTGTGAATGCAGGGTGTGTGTGTGTGTGGTGAATGCCGGTGTGTGTGTGGTGTGTGTGAATGCCGTGTGTGGTGGTGTGTGTTGAAGGGGCAGTGTGTGTTGTGTGTGGTGCAGGTGTGTGTGTGTGTGCAGGTGTGTGTGTGTGTGAGGGCCGTGTTGTGTGTGAATGCAGGTGGGTGTGTGTTTAATGGTGTGTGTGTGTAAGCAGGTGTGTTGTGTGTGTGTGTGAAATGCAGGTGTGTGTGTGTGTGTGTGTGCAGGTGGTGTGTGTGTCTGAATGCAGGTGTGTTTGTGTGTGTGTGAATGCAGGTGTGTGTGTGTGTGTGAATGCAGGTGTGTGTGTGTGTGTGCAGGTATGTGTGTGTGTGAAATGCAGGTGTGTGTGAATGCAGGTGTGTGTGTGTGGTGCAGGTGTGTGTGTAAATGTGGTGTGTGGGTGTGTAAATGCAGGCCTGTGTGTGTGTGTGAAATGGCAGGTGTGTGTGTGTGTGTTGTGAGGTGTGTGTTGTGTGTGGGGGTGGTGAAGTGTGGTGCAGGTGTGTGTGTGTGGAATGCAGGTGTGTGTTGTGTGGGTGGAATGAGGTGTGTGTGTGTGTGTGTGAATGCATTTTTTTTGGGTGTGTGTGAAGCGTGTGTGTGAAATGTGTGTGTGTGAATGGCGGTGTGTAATGTGGAATGCAGGTGTGTGTGGTGTGTGTGTGTGTGTAAATGCAGGTGTGTGTGTGTGAATGCGGTGTGGTTGAATGTGTGTGTGTGAATGCAGGACGTGTGTAAAGTGTGTTACAATTAGTGCAAGCATGCATGTGTGTAAATTGGAAGTAGGTTTGTGTGTGTGTGTAAATGCAGGCGGTGTCTGTGTGTGTGGTGTAAATGCAGTGTGTTTGTGTAAATGCAGATGTGTGTGTGTAAATGCATGTGTGTGTGGTAAATGTGTGTCTGTGTGTGGTGTATGTGTAAATGCAGGTGTGTTGTGTAATGAAATGTAGAGTGTGTGTGTAAATGCAGGTGTGTGTAAAATTGTGTTGCAGTATGCAGCATGTATGTGTGTAAATGCATTGGTTGTGTGTGTATGTTGTAAACTGCAGCCATTGTGTGTCATGTGTGTAAAATGCAGTCATGTGTGTCTGTAAAATGCAGGCGTGTGGTGGTCTGTGTAAATGCAGCTGTTTGTGTGTGTGTGTTGTAAATGCAGGTTGTGTGTGTAAATGCAGGTATGTGTGTGTAAATGCAGGTTGTGTGTTAAAATGCACATGTGTTGTAAATGCAGGTGTGTGTAACCCTGAGGTATGTGTGTAAATGCAAGTGTGTGTGTGTAAATGCATGTATCTATCGTGTGTAAATGGCATGTAGGTGTGTTTGTAAATGCGGTGTGTGTGGTATAAATGCAGGCGTGTGTGTGTGTAAATGCAGGTGTTTGGGTTGTGAGTGCAGATATGTGTGTAAATGTGTATGCAGGTGCATGTAATGGAATGCAGTAGGTTTGTGCAGATGTGGAGGTGTTTAAATGTGTGTGTGGTTTAAATGCAGGTGTGTGTGTGTGTGAATGCAGGTGTGTGTGTGTGTGAATGCGTGTGTGTGTGTGTGTGTGTGTGGTGTGTGTGTAAATGCAGGTGTGTGTGTAAATGCAGGTGTGTGTGTGTGTGTAAATGCAGGTGTGTGTGTAAATGCAGATGTGTGTGTGTTTGAATGCGTGTGTCTGTGTGAATGCAAGTGTGTGTCTGTGTGAATGTAAATTCAGGTGTGTGTCTGTGTGAATGTAAACGTGGTTGTTTGTGAAATGCAGGTGTGTGTTTGTGTGTGTTTGTGTGTGTAAATGCAGGTGTTTGTGTTACAGTGAACAGAATCATTAAATATCAAAATACACAGTTAAATATCGCTGTGGTCTTTATGCGTTATCGTTGCTTATTTAGTGACTTTTAACTCTCATCAGTCTGCACATGCTATTTGCATTCACACAGAACGCCTGCAGATTCGTCACATTCTTATAAATTTTTGCAATCGCGGCATCTTAAACCTTAAAGGAACTGAATAATGATAAAATAAAACAAAAAAATTTATGCTGAAATTAGTCATTGACTTTTATAGTATTTTTAAATACATATTTTATTTGTTATGCCAACAAATGGAACTTTCTGGTGTTTTTTTTTACTTTTTCTTAAGCAAATGTATTGCTATACAGCTAGTTAACGTTTAGTTATAGTATCATTACATACATAATAATTTGTAATATTAGTAAATGGCACTTCTAGAAGATGTTCGTGGTCCTCCTCTTTTAACTGTTTAGAAAGCAGGGAATAGAACCCTATTCTGGGTCGCTTCAAAGCTAGGTGACACCTTGAAACTTATGTCAAGTTTGAAGTCATGCTAAAATGTAATTATAGTTTAGTTCTCGGAATTGAAAATGTGTGTATCCTGTTTAAAAGAACCTTATTACTATTGAGGACCAAGTCTCCAAGTATGTAGGCAGATGCATTGTTTGAGGTATATATTAAGGACATATGTTTAGAATGCTTTTCTACAGTGTCATTTCCATTAAGGTAGGGTTAAATTGTGGGACGATGTGGGGGAACAGCATACTGCATGCCCTTTGGTCTTACTGTGTAACCTACATTTATGTGGAAGAGGCTACTTGTTTGTGTTCAGTGCACGAAAGTTGATGTTATGGGCTGCTGGTCTGGGTGTTTAGTGTGCTAGTCACTTTCCTGTTCTGTCACCGCTCAACCTTTTTCACAGTAACCGAAGTTCCTTTGACTGTTAATGGTTCCTCCAAGTTCTTACATGATAAAAATTTGGTCAACACAACCCAGTCCCCATGTACATTTTGCACATTTGGCAAATGTCCTTATACAAAACAACTTGCATTCATGCAATTGACCAGCCTTGCTCTGGGGCCCATCAGTGGCAGTTTGGTGATGTTGAACCCATGATTTTTCAGCAGTCCAACCCTGAACCACTTTGCTACACTTGTGTAATGGCTTCCTGGGAGCAAGTGGTTGCTCCAAAGTACTTTTCCTTAATTGGCAATAGAAATTGTGTTTTGGAGAAAGGCTCTATTTAAAATGACTACCAAACCATCAGCTGACAAGAACACATGCAGGGCCCGCCGCTTACCTTTTAATTAGTCACTGCTCCTAAATAATAAATTACAAATAGAATAAGTACAATCTTCTTAAATACTACACTAAACATGATTGATGTGCTGTAATTATAATGACTAACTAGTGCATACTGGAATTTTACCATGTACATACAAACACACAACCTCATTTCTTATTTTGAAGAAGATGCAGAAATGCTAATGTGTCTTATTTACCAACCAAAATAATTGTTGGCGAGCATGCGAAGCATTTCCACGTTAATCTGAATGAAAGCAGGAATAAACTGTTTTACACAGCCTGCAATGTTGTGCTGCAAGTTGCACCTTATTTAGCAATTTTATTTCAGTAAAACCTCCCTTAATAATCACCCAAAAAAAAGCTAAATCCTGGGAGGACCGAATAAATGTTTTATTGTAGACAAAAACATGCTTTCTTTGGGGTTTTCTACTGCCAATAAATGATGGCTAAAAATAAAAAAGGTTGAACTGCACTGTTAGTTGTTTTCCTCAAGCTTTTCTCCATTTCATTAAATCAAAGTGTTGCTGGATGACCTTATTATGGGTTTTACTATTAATTACACCTACCTGCCCAACAAAACAAACCAAAACCTGCAGCACAGATACACTGTCTGCTTGTCCTGGATTAGTGATTTTTTTTTGTTTTTCAATTTTCTCCCCAGATCTGAACAAAGTCATATCATTCGTTTAAAGTGTTTCGGTGGTTAAGGTGTTGAACTGCTGGTTAGAAGATCAGGGGTTTAATTTCTAGGGCCCCTGAACAAGTCCTGTAACCCTCAAATGCTGCTTTTTTTATTTATAAAAAGAAAGTAGAAATGTTATGTGACATCACAACACTCCACCGCAAAAGCCACTCTTGATTCATGTGTCAACGTAGGTAGGAGTGAAAAAATCCTGCATTTGCAGAAAATAATTTGAATTGGTAAATTTGCAAAGAAGAATTTAATTGCAAATATTTTTAAAGTCTACAGTAAAAGCGAGCATTTTTGGCTATAAAAATCACAATATTTTGCAGGATCACAGAGGGACTGATTAGATTAAGATAAATGTGATGGTAATTGAGCAGTTCCTGGTAGTCGGTTGAGCCTAGAAATAAACAAATGATCAAATTATGAAGTGAATTGAAACATTTCCCTATTGGGAAACAGGTGCAGTAACCACAGTTCTGTAATTCTCCTCAGAGGTCAGGCTTCAACCACGACGATCAGCTTTTATATTTATATTAGAAAGAGACCAAGACTGAGTGAGCACTGATTTTTATAGGCTGTGTTTTCATTTCGTTAAATGGTAACAGAAAACCAAACGTTGCCACACAAACGGTTTAATTGTGGCGGGACATCTTTTATCTTTACATTCTCAGGAAACCCTTCAATATAAATATTCTGTAAAATCATGCAGTTTTTGAGCTTCAGACTGATGATTTCTTATGCTGATTTGAAGCAAACAATTTTGTAAAAGCGTTTTTTTTTTTTTCTTAGCTAATTTTTTTACACAGATTTACAAGCAGTTGTACCACCAGCTACCAGAAGGCTTGCCATCTCTCCCCCTTTCTTCTATCCATGCCCAGCACCATTTATTTGAAAAACTTCTTTATCAAATAGGACATATTTAAAGAAAATATCTATTTGCTGACAGATATTGCGATTTAGTCTTCTTAATAGTGTGAGCACGCGCTTTATAGATTCCTTAATTCCTTATGTGTAAGAGATATATTCCGCCTCAACTTTATCGTAAAGCTGTGGGATTGCAGCCAAAAGAGAAACGTGCTCTGTTTACTTCAACAGTGAGTAAGTGAGTGATGGAGTGAGAGTGTGAGGAGCCTTTTGTTTGTGTGTGTGTCTGTGTGTGTGTGTGTGTGTGTGTGTGTCATGAGAAACTTGCGTCTGCCTTTGCTACAGTCATGTATACGAAAAGTGTCACAGAGAAACATTTCCCCCAAAAGCAGTGCATGCGTGTGTTTTTGTTTAGTAAAACACATATTTGTGGGATTTTTACTTCATATCAAGGTTCAGGAGTAACAAACCCAGAAAGCCACACGATGAGAGCAAGCGCTGTTTTAGCATAAAAGCTACGGCGCTGCACGGATAGAAGTCGACATTTATAAGATTATCTTTAATACCGCTTCACGGTTTCACGCCCTCGCCGAGCTACGCTCTTGCATCTGTATTTGCCGCTCACGCCGCTATTGCTTACTTGGTGGCCATGATGAATATAGCCCGAGAGAGTGGGCAGGGCAAATGAGAGGGCGGGTTACACTATGCTAGTAATTGTGTTCTGCTCTTTCTTACGGATGTGCCCTGAACGTACTTCAGTAAAGAATGTATATCCAAATATTGGAAATGGTCTTTTGATTAATCATTCAGCCCTACTACTGACAATGTTTGTCTGCTACTCTCCAACGTCTCCACTCCGGCATCTATTCTTCGGGTGTAGCCGAATCTCAACCACGCATTTAAAAAACCTGGGGGTTGGAGGGGCATGTGACGGCCTAGTGACGATCAGTTCTGGGGATGTGGCGGTATTAAGGTCATAACTTTACCAGGTTTTAGGTACATTGTGCTACAAGTGCTACATCATTAGGGGGGTGGTTATGTTGTAGGCATATAAGATATTTCAATGTTTACAGTAACCTTAAAATGCTTTTACACCAGACTTCGCCTTGCTCTTTTCATGTTTACTGTCAAGTTCTATGGCAGTCGGTGTGGCAGCAAACTAATTAGGCCTACACTAGAAGTGCCCTCTATAGGTAGCTGCTATGTTAAGACATAGCCTGTACTGCAGAACGTATCCTCTGTGATGAAAAGCTTTGCTTAAATACACACAATATAATAATCAACAAAATTCTTACTATTGGTAATTGATTAGTTAGCAGCCATTTTGAGTTACACTCTGCGTCAGGTCGCAGAACAGCACTGATTGTGTGTATGACATTCATATGTATGACACACACAAATGAAAAATTCACAATTAATGTATGTCTGTATTTTTTTTAAAGTTAGTTATTAATAATTTTGTTTGTACATCTGTGCTTCTTAAGGTAACCTTACAGAAGGGGCTCCTTGCCCAAGTAAAGGAGATTTTGGGCTTTGGAGCTGCTGCTGCTCTCCCTCTGAGACACTGACTGTCATCCTCTGATAAGTATGACTGACGTGGTAATCGTGAAGGAAGGATGGCTCCACAAACGAGGTGTGTACCTTCTTTTTCCACCCTGAATTCTTCCGGTTGGTTCCTCTTTAAAAATGTGACTTGTATTTGCATTAAAAGTTCTCAGCTGGACTTTATAAAAAATGAACAGCGAGAGCAAGTTTGGATCAGGTTCCTTTTTCCATGCAGATCATGCCCACCCCCCCGGACACACACACACACACACACACACACAAAAGTATGGTGCTTTTAAACAGTGCAGCTTTAGCTGATGAGCAAGCCCGGCAGTGAGAAGGAAAAAGTTTCAGATGACATGAGAAAGAACCCTAGTGAGAACGCTACACTCAAAATGTAATCAATCCTCATTCACAATAAAAGGTGTAATTTATGAATTCTTTGAAAAACAAATTGCTAAAAAACATAACAATAATAAAGTCTATTTTGTTGTTCACTGATGGAGGTTTAAGTAGTAAACTTTGTAAACAACAGATGCTATATCAGCTGTAAAAACAACCACAGTTATTATTTTAGAGTCAAATAATTAAATAATCACTACCAGTATATATATATATATGAAGCGTGTGATGAGATCTTGTATGTGTGGTCTCGACAAAGGCAAACAAGACAAAGGCAAACAAGACAAAGGCAGTATGCAAACATAAATTAAATACAAATGAATACCGTACACCTATGCTAACACGATCTGCATCACTTTTGGAACAGACAGGCAGAATTTGGGCCGTACATCAAATGATTTGCACACACAATAAAGCTCACTACACAGACTGGACTTGGTGTTTGCACCAAGTGGTTGCACTTGGTGTCGCTTGTTTGCTCAGAAGGTGGGACATGTAGCTGTTTTTTTGCCTGAGTTTATCAGCTGTCGTGGTATTGATGTCCGAGCAGAAAACTGCTACAAACTGCCACCACACAAACTAATAACAGACGTGGGAAACAAAAGTTGTGGCAAAGTTTGTACAGCATACAGTTCATTAAAATAGAAGTTAAAGTCCATAAAGTACAAGTTTATTTCAAAATGCATTTTGTGCACTTGCATTTTGTGTTTTTCAGTTGAATAAGACTTTTTATTTCCTGTATTTGCTCATTGGGGATTTTTCTTAAAAAAAAATTCCGCCATGTCTCATTCTCATGAACACAATTTTGGTCTCGTCTCATGGGATATATATATATATTATATAATATATATATATATATTATTAGATAGATAGATAGATAGATAGATAGCGATAGATATAGATAGATAGGTATTAGAGAAGGATATAGATAGATATAGGTATATAGATAGATAATAGATAATAGATAGATATAATAGTATATAGATAGATAGATAGATAGATATAGGTATATAGATAGATAGATAGATGAGATAGATATAGATAGATATATAGATAGAGATAGATAGATCGATAGGTATATAGATAGAGATAGAGAAGGATATAGATATATAGATTATAGATAGATATAGATATATAGGTATATAGATAGATAGATAGATATAGATATAGATAGATAGATAGATAGATATATAGTATATAGATAGATAGATATAGATATATAGATATATAGAGATAGATATAGATATATAGATATATAGAATAGATAGATATCATATATGAGAGATTTATAAAGATCATCTATGAACATGACTGTCTATAAAACAAAAAACACTTTAAAAGACGCTTCCATTTGTAATATTAACCGAGCTGAATATTTGTTGTAAAAGTGTTGTT
The DNA here is from genome assembly GCA_005784505.1 of Bagarius yarrelli. Classification (NCBI taxonomy): domain Eukaryota; kingdom Metazoa; phylum Chordata; class Actinopteri; order Siluriformes; family Sisoridae; genus Bagarius; species Bagarius yarrelli. Next base: position 14,156 of record VCAZ01000413.1, read on the forward strand.
TATTGTTTTATAGACAGTCCATGTTCTTTAATTTCACTTTGTGAAACTGGGGAGTTAGAGGTGAAGTAGAAATGCTGACTGTAGCCTTTTAGCACTGTGTGTACATCCCGATGCCAACCAAAGCCGCGCCTTCTAAACGCATGAATGTACACAGACTGGATGAGCAGAGAAAACATTACATTATGCGTCATTCACTGGTGAGGACATTTTTACAGTACAGTTAGTAAACATTATTAAAATACCAAACATATAAATACTACCCGATTACTCACTACTGCTGTAGTTGAGCTCATTCGTAAATGTACACAAACTACATAAGCTTTCAGACACACATCAAAATAGAAATACTGCAACCGTTGGTCTGATCTTTCAGACCCTTTAACTCCTGAAACGCAACATGTTAATTCAGGTTTTTCACTTTGTTTTGATTTAGCCTTTTTTCCCCCACAGTTTGTGAATGCTCTGATGACGTATCCTGTTTATATATACGTATATATATATTTAGATGTTGACAGGCAGAGTAAAACATGCAAAAAGAATATAAGAGCACAGCTTTTGTTCTACCATGAGAATAGAAAGCGTTCACCTTAAGATTAAACATCACTGCAGATGATTTTTTTTCGTTGCGCCCTCATTAATTTGTATAGAATAAAAAAGATGATTCTTATCTTTTGTCTTATGCAAAGACTGTTTCAATTTAGGGTTAGTCAGAAGGCACTAGATTAAATAAGGATAAGCCTCCATTTTTGTCTTTTTTTAAATCTGCCCAAAAGTACCAGTTCTCCAACTGTAAGATTAACATTAAGATTACAGGCCTCAAAGTCTGGAAAAGTTTTTATTTTAGACGCATTGTAGGATTTAGGTGAATATAAAAAAATGAATAACAGTTTTTCTTTGTTACATTGTTTATTTTCTTGCATTCTAGCAGCAGGATCATGTCTCGTTGCATGGCTGGTCTGCTTCAGTGAAGCAGTCTCGCTAAGTGCACAACCACCGCGCATTTCCTTTGGTTTCAGTGCAGCAAGCAGTTTCTGTTTACCTCATCCGCTAATCGGTTAGACGCTGATAACATGAGTCAGACGTGTAGCGACAAATTAAAAAAAAACAGAGGAATTGAGCACAGCTGATGTGTGAAAAAGAGACTAGACAATAAAGCAGCCCTAAAGTTCCCCTCTCTCTCTCTCACACACACACACACACACACACACCTCTATACATACTACATACTATACACTTTCAATAAAGATTCTTTTTAGTAATGTAAACAGACTGGATGATGCGATTTTTTTAATTATTTTTAACATATTTAATTTGATCACCATTCGGCGTCTTCCAGGTTAAAATGCTTTTTTCTTTTGAACCTGCTTTCTCAGTTTTTCCTCCTCATATCAACCCAGCTAGTTTTTCAATTTCATCATGATGTCTGGATTACTTACTGAAGATACATTTTATATTTATGTTATTAAGTTTATATACTGAATTTAAACATTTATGAAATATCTGTGTCTATTTTTACAGCAGTAAATTGACCAATTAGGACAATTCATTTCCAGTAAAGTGAGGGATCTGTATGGTGCTGCATGATGCTTAAAGTGGAACCTGGGCATACGAATGCCTTCTTTTACGAATTTTCACATTAGAAAAATGAATTTGTGGCCGGCGCTGTGGTGTAGTGGGTTAAGGCTTCAGCACCCACATGTGCTGTTGCACTACAGCGACCTGGGTTTGATTCCGGCTCGGGTCTTTTTCGGTCCCACCTGTCCTATCAATAAAGGCAAAAAATGCCCCATAAAACCTTTGCAAGTAATTTGCATCAGCACACAAAGTATTTTCAGCATACAAACAAACCGAGCCGAGGTAAACCAAACGCCGGCCAAGGAACTGTTCAAAACTTGTTTGAGTCAGTGGAAAGCCAGACAAAACCCTAACTTTTTTTTGAGCATTTTTTTTTTCTGGTTGGTGGCGTGATTCCTTTTACTTCATTCACTTAGCTTTTCTAAATGTTTTCATTGTTTTATATGCAGAGTTTGTGAAAAAAAAAGGGGCAGGGTGGCTCAAATGGTTAAGGTGCTGAGTTGTTAATCTGAAGACCAGAAACACCTGGGTTCAAGCCCCACCTCCGGCAAGTCAACCACTGTTGGGTCCTTGAGCAAGACCCTTAACCCCTCCTGCTCCAGGGGTGCTGTATCATAGCTGACCCTGCGCTCTGACCCCAACTTACTAAGATGGGATATGCGAAAAATGCATTTCATTGGCTCTGTACATGTACCTTGCACAATGACAATGAATTGAATATTATTATATTATTTAAAATATGATTATATTTTTGGAATTTGGTAATTAACAGATTATCTATGTTTACATTCTTTGTTATGGGAAAGCTTGTTACTCAATATCAATTTTCGCCTTAAGAATTTAAAATAGAAAACCTGACCTGGGTTTAACCCAGAGTTTGTGAATTTGCAGCACTAACCTTCGATGGTTTTTGGGATGATTATAAACTCCTAAAAAAAAACTTTTTTATTTTTTTTTTTAAACCTGCACCTAGCCCATGTTCTCATTACTCTCAGCTCTTCCGGAGTGCACATCTGGCAGCAAGACCAGACGCTCTTCATAAACCCAAAGCCATGAAATAATGCTTTGAAGAAATCTGACCTCGGATTACGCAGGGCAGGAAGTAACAGATCATTATAAAGAACGGTTGTTGACTTGCTGCTGGTCAGTTAATTTATGAACACTCTTATTTAGTCTGATGAGCTGGATGGCTTACAGGATGTGAGTTTATACATTTTTTTACTTTCATGGCTTTTGCCAGTTGCCCTTATCCAAAGCAATGTACAAAAGTACTTTGAGTGTATATCAATGGCCAGATTATTACTGGATTGAAAAAACACCAATTAAATGCACCATAGGCCCAAAGACATTCAGTCATTTAGGAAGTGGTAGGCTGATCAGTGATTGACATTGATGGAAAGTTTATTCCACCATCTTGGTGCCAGAATACAAAAATAATTTATGGGGCAGTCCTGCCTTGTATCTTAAGTGATGGTCAAAACCAGGTGTGCTTGTTAAGCTGAGGTTGCAGTGTGTGATATAGTAAATGCTTGTATATAAGGAATTTTCGTCCCAGATATGGGACAAGCATCAGTGTTTTGAAACTGACGTGTGCAGCTACTGGAAGCCAGTGGAGGAGGCGCAGCAGCTGGGTGATTATGGATTTGGAAGAATTTTGAGAGGTTAAAAACAAGTGTGGCAATTGCATACTGGATTATTTGCAAAGGGTGAATTGCACCCAGAGTTAGACCAGAAGTGAGTCAGACCCCTTTTGTTTAAACTCTTTTGGTATTGTAAAATATACTGTCTCTGTAAAAAAGGACTGTCAAATTAGCAACAGGTGAGAGAAAAAGACATGTGCATTGTGCATTGTCCATGATCACCCCAAGGTTGTGAGCAGTGTTTGAAAAAGAGATCAGCGGAGTAGAGATAGAAGACTCAGGAAGCCTTATTTTACTCACAGTCTTTCAATTGTACTAGGACCTGTACACGTGTTTATTCACAAAGTTAGCCAGTATATCAAGTTTCAGCAGTACAATTTTATTCAGATTCAGATTAGGAGCTTCTTAGGGCTGATTTATATTTGCCTTCATCTTAGCATAGGCAGGGTGGCTACCTCTAGCATAATGCAGTCATGTGGTGCAATAGTGGAGGATGTGAGGCATCACCATGACAGTGTCCATAACCAAACAATGTCATATTGTGTCACAGATATAGTGTACGGCATAGTGTAAATTTTGATAAAATTCAAAAACTACTTAAACCCACTTCCTATTTTGTGTACCAGTGCTGCAGATCATTGCTAAATTCTGCTGGTAACAGAAAGTTTTCTAAAGAAGAAGCAGAGCATGTCGTTCTGTTTAAATTTGCTGTGCATCAAAAAGCAAAACCTTACAGTTATATTTGAAAAACAGATGGACAGGGATGCTGGTCTCTGATGTGCCATTTAGTAGATGGCTTATTTGATCCCCTACATGTAAGTAAGTTAGAAGACAAAGTTACTGTACAGTTTTAGTTAATGGGTCTGGTCATTTGAAACTATTGTTCATTTTTAGTTGTTCTAAAATCTTTAGCTCTTTTGTTTGAGCCAGAGGCAAAAATTACAGGCTTAGTCATTGACCGTTTTCAATCTTCAGGACCAAAAATGTGCAGTAGCATTGAAACACCTTAATTATTGTTTACTTCTTTAAAATAATCTATACTAATTTATGAATTGAGAATTAGAAAATGAATGAACTCTTTGAAAGCAACACTACTTTGGGTGGAAAAGCTTTGTTTTGGTAACAACCAATTCATTTGGTGTAAGCCGAAAGGCATCTCTAAATCTCAAAAACTTCTTTTAATTCTGTGAAGCCAAGAACTGGATATCCAGGCCACCGATTCACTAAAACTACTTGCAGGTTAAAAAAAGACTTTGCCTGCTTATTTCCCAAACTTAGTAAGTCAATGTGATTTAAAATGACATCATGCTATACTAATGCTGTCAGATCTCGCAACACATCTTTCTCTCTGCTCCTTCTTTTCTATCCAGTCCTGTCTGAGCATTGTGCTTTCATGAAGCCAGCAGCAGCTGTGCTCAGTGACAGGACACCGAGCGTCTCTGTGATTTGATCGGAGGGCAAGCATTTCTATCTGCTAGAGCAAAAGGCCTCACAGCAAGTCAGACTTAGTGTCACATCACTGTCAATTCCTCTTTGCTTCAACCTCCCACTGTGCAGGAAGCCATTTTAGCTTGACATTGTTTCTCCATGGTCACTTTGAACCCTACTCGTAAACAACAAAACACTTTCCTGAAAAGCTTGTCGCTGGTTTGTGACCCTTATTTTGTGTTCTCTGCTTGTGCAGAATTGACCGATTATAAACATAAACAACTTTGTGGATCAGAACATCCGGGCTACTTCCCTTCATCATAAAGCCAATTTGATGTGAACATATTTTTACTCCCTTAGACCCATTTGTAGGTAGGAGGTAAAACTGTAGCTAATATAATGTTATAACTTGTTAAAAAGTCTATAGATTTATACAAGTAATCATTTGAAAGCTCTAACAGCTATAAGAAGCTACTTACATTTGGAAACAGAGTTGCCGATGTAAGAGTTCATCTGTCTGTTTTGAGGTTTCAGAAAATATCATTTTTAGACAGGAAACATGGTGAGAATCGACGCTTCCTTATTTTTGCAATTCACTGTGGAACTTTATTAATTAACGAGCATTTTGGTGTCTAAGAGTATTCTGGGTTTGAAAGACAGCTGTGAAAAATGTCTCAGTACCTGCTGAACTAGAAGCTTACTGAGATGCAGCCTAGATGTTAGAGGAAAACTAAAAGCCCAGAGACACATTTTTGTCTTTTTAGAAACCCAAAAAACCATGCTAGGAATGTGTTGCAAAAAGGTCAGCTGTGTCTGGGTGTAACTTGTGACCTTCTATGTGGCATTACCTTGGAGCCGCTTTGTGTATGAGAAAGAGAACAGCTGTTTCTTAATGTAGAGTGAATAATTTTTGTCATGAAGACCATCCCCGCTTTGTATTAATATTATGGCCATGTGATGTGACAGTTAATCCTGCAGCATGTGGCCTGGACGTCTGCAGTAACATTTAGATATCTGCCAAGTTTAATGAATCAAATGCTCTCCGAATAATGCAAGGGATGCACCCAAACAGGACCTCACTTTAGTGCAGCACACAAACACACACATTCAGCACATCAAAAAAGTCCAATCCAACATGAGTCCACCTACCGGCATGATTTTAAGAGACTCAAGCAGAGATGAAAAAACATTTAAAATTCTACACAGACATAAACCCAAATTCAGAAATGATACAAAGACTCTGAAGCTGTGAAACAACAAAATTTAGCTCCTGCAAAACGCTAGCCTGACATCCCTGGCTACTGTGCCTTCCAGTGGTGTATCACTGGAAAATATAGTTGGGTAATCATGTCTGTAATTAAGATGCAGTGTATTAAAATTGCATTTAAATGCGCGCCCTCTTTCAACTTTTGCTTTCACTTTTGAGCACAAACTGTGTATAAGGAGCAGCACACTACTGATTTTACACACTTTTATACACTACTGATTTTACACACTACTGATTTTACACACTTTTATACACTACTGATTTTACCTACATTTTTTACATTTGTACCACTACTGATTTTACACACTTTTATACACTACTGATTTTACACACTTTTACACTACTGATTTTACACACTTTTACACACTACTGATTTTACACACTTTTATACACTACTGATTTTATACATTTTTTTACACACTTTTACACTGATTTTTACACACTTTTATACACTACTGATACTTTTTACCACTGGCTATTTTTATACATTTTTACACACTACTGATTTTACACACTTTTACACACTACTGATTTTACACACTTTTACACACTACTGATTTTACACACACTTTTACACACCTACTGCTTTTACACATTTTTTACACTTTTTTACACACTACACTACTGCTTTTACACATTTTTACACACACTACTGCTTTGATTTTACACACTTTTACACACTACACTACTGAGTTTTTACTTTTATACATTTTTACACACTACTGATTTTACATTTTTACACCTCTGACACACTTTATACACATACATTTTATACACTATACTGATTTTATACATTTTTACACACTACTGATTTTACACGACCACTACTTTTTACACTACTGTTTTATACTACATTTTTACACACTACTGATTTTACACACTTTTATACACTACTGATTTTACACCACTTTTACACACTACTTGATTTTTATACATTTTTACACACTACTGATTTTACACTTTTATACACTACTGATTTTTTACACACTACATTTTTTACACACTACTGATTTTACACACTTTATCACTACTGATTTTTATACATTTTTACACACTACTGATTTTTTATACACTACTTTTTTATACACACACTACTTTACACACACTATTTTATACTTTTTACACACTACTCTGATTTTACTGACTTTTATACATTTTTTACACACTTTTTTACACACTACTGCTTTTATACATTTTTACACACTACTGATTTTACACACTTTAACACACACTTTTTACACACTTTTACACTGCTTTTATACATTTTTACACACTACTGATTTTACACACTTTTACACACTACTGATTTTATACACCACTACTGTTTTACACACTACTGACTTTTATAACACACTACTGATTTTTACACACTTTTATACACTACGATTTTATACATTTTTACACACTACTGATTTTACACACTTTTATACACCACTACTGATTTTACTTTTATACATTTTTACACACTACTGATTTTACACACTTTTACACACTACTACTGATTTTACACTTTTTACACACTACTGATTTTTTTACACCCTACTGATTTACTTTTACACACTACTGCTGATACTTTTACACACACTGATTTACTTTTACACACTTTATACATTTGACACTACTGCTTTTATACATTTTTACACACACTACTGATTTTACACATTTTACACACTTTTTATACATTTTTACACACTACTGACACACTTTTACACCTACTTTTTAACACTACTGATTTTACACCCTTTTACACTTTGTACACACTACTGCTTTTACATTTTTCACACTTGTTTTTACACTTACACTACTTTTTATTTTTACATACTTTTTACACTTTTATACACACTACTGATTTTTACACACTTTTAACACACACTACTACGATTTTTTCCACTACATTTTACCACACTACTGCTTTTATTTTACACACTATGTTTACACATTTTTGACACACTACTGATTTTACACAGTTTTACACACTTTTTTACACTTTTACACTACTGATTTTACACACTTTTACACAACTACTGCTTTTTATACATTTTTACACACTACTTTTTACACTACTTGATTTTACACACTACTTTTTACACACTACTGATTTTATTTTACACACTACTTTATACACACATACTGATTTTATACCACTTCTTTTACATTTTACACTTTTATACACTACTGATTTATACATTTTACACACTACTGATTTAACTTTTTTACCACTACTTTTTACATCACACTACTTGCTTTTTATACACACTACTTTTTACACACTACTGATTTTACACACACTTTTACACACTTTTACACTGATTTATACACACACTACTGATTTTACACACTTTTACACTACTGTTTATAACACTACTGATTTTACACACTTTTATACACTACTGATTTTACATTTTACACACTACTGATTTTACACACTACTGTTTTATACACTACTGATTTTTTAACATTTTACACACTACTTTTTACACACTACTGACACACTTTTACACCTTTTTACACATTTTTACACACTACTGCTTTACATTTTTTACACTAACTGCTTTTATAACACTACTGATTTACATTTTTACACACTACTGATTTTACCACACTTTTATACACTAACTGATTTTATACATTTTTACACACTACTGATTTTACACACTTTTATACACTACTGATTTTACACACTACTTTTTACACACTTTTATACACTACTGATTTTACACACTTTTATACACTACTGATTTTATACATTTTTACACACTACTGGATTTTATACTTTTTTACACTACTGATTACCCATACACTACTGATTTTATACATTTTTACACACTACTGATTTTACACCACTTTTACAACACTACTGATTTTATACATTTTTTACACACTACTGATTTTACAACTACATACACTTTTTATACACTACACTTTTATATTGCTTTATACATTTTACACACTACTGATTTTACCACACTTTTACACACTACTACTGCTTTATACATTTTTACACACTACGATTTACACACTTTCACACTACTGATTTACACACTTTTATACACTACTGATTTATACACTTTGTACACACTACTGATTTACACATTTTAATACACACGATTTACACACTTTTACATATTTTGACACTACTGATTTTACACACTTTTTAACACTACTGCTTTTATACATTTTTACACACTACTGAATTTTACTTTTTACACTACTTTTATTTTTACACACTACTGATTTTATACTATTTTTACACACTACTGATTTTACACGATTTTTACTTTACACTACTTTTTTATACACAATATGACATTTTATACACTTTTATACACTACTGATTTACACACTTTTATACACTACTGATTTTACACACTACTGATTTTACACACTTTTATACACTACTGATTTATACATTTTTACACTACTGATTTTACACACTTTTACACTTACACACTACTGATTTTATACATTTTTTACACAATATGATTTTACACACTTTTATACACTACTGATTTTATACATTTTTACACACTACTGATTTTACACACTTTTATACACTACTGATTTTATACATTTTTACACACTACTGATTTTACACACTTTTATACACTACTGATTTTATACATTTTTACACACTACTGATTTTACATTTTACATTTTAACACACTTGATTTATTTACACACTATGATTTTTTATACATTTTTACACACTACTGTTTTATTTTACACTACTTTTTTTTTATACACGTGATTTTTTACAAAGTTTTTGTCAGTGACACTCCAAATCTGTTGCGCACAAACTTCGTCCTGTCAGCCTTTACTATCTCTACGTGAACAACCTTAAACACATTAATGAGATACTTGCATGTAGTGCAGAGAATTGCAAAAACATCTTGACATCTCGATCAGGAAAGTAGTTATTTTTTCTGATGATTTGTGTTTTTAAGAATGTTTTTGATTTAATGTTTTGCCTCCTTTACAATATTCTACATTTTTAAAAAAATGTTTTTTTCTTTTTGCTTAAATTTATTTTGAGCTAGTGTCCACTGAAGAGTTAACAAAAACTAAAGCATGCCTACCAAAAACTGAAGGGCTACCAAACCTGAAGAGTGCCCACCGAAGGACTACCAAAAATTGCATCATGCCAACTGAAGGGCTACCAAAAGCTGAAGCTTGCCCATCAAAGGGCTACCAAAACTGAAGGGCGATCACATCAATAGATTTACACAATTAAGAGACCTGCTTGTGTTTAAGTTGTAATTTAAGTAAAGGAAATAAATATCAAGGCAGCACTCAGAGAAAGTCGTACCAGGTCCTAAGAAGCTCTTAAACGTAAAGGTGTTTAGTTCCATGCCGTGCTACCCCCAAGCCCCTCTTGCACACAGAAGCAATGCTGACGTTTACTTTATTCATTCTGCAGGTGATGAATGACCCTGTTCAGCCTGGGAAAGTTTCTGGAAGTTTTTGATTGCCCTTCTTATTGTTTGGAAAGAGAGCAGAGGTTCTCGTAGTTCCTCTGTGTTTTGGTTGCTCAATGACGTCACACACACGTCTGCGTGATGCCAGCAGATAGGGAGTGGAGTGTTGAGGAGGAGGAGGAACTGTTTTTGTTTTTTTTGTTTTTTGTTTTTTTTTTAAATCAAGCAATGAACTGCAGACATTAACAAGGCCACAGTCCACAAGTAGCAGAAATAGTTTTTCTTTTCATTTGCCAGCAAGGTCCACTAACCATGACTAAGGGTAAGTTTACGAAGAAACTTGCTGCAGAAAAAAGTAACGTCCCCTTGCCACTTCTGTTTAATGTGGCATAGCTTATGAAACTGACTCAGTGGAGATGCTAGTTGGCCAAAAAGCAGGCATGAGCAAGATAGCAGTTTTTGTAAACATCTAGTTGGTTAAATGTGTATTACGTTGGTGCGATGCCAGTCCAGTCTTGTGCACATGGGCTTCCTAGCTGTATAGTGGTCATGTAATTAGAGCACACCTGTGTATTATTTTTTAAAAGCCCCATAGGTATAAATTAGGCAGGGTCTTGTTCATTCACATGCCCTGTGCTTTTAGTCACATGATTAGCAACACCATTCTCAGTAGCTGCCAAATTAACAGCGACGGTCACCAAAGCACCCAGCCACCCACCCTTCCCTATTCTCTCTTTCTGTGGTTCTTTCTTCCTCCCCCATTCATCAGCAAACCCACATCCTGTCTTAAAGGGTGCTCTCTAGATTTCGTGGAAAGTGTCAGTCACTTTAATCTCTCACATAACACACATGCTCACACACAACCCTGTCTGCAACATCTTTAGCACAGAGTAATGATGTGCTGATGATGATGTAGCCTAGGAGAGGAAAGTAGCAACTTCAGTCAAAAAGTGCTGACCATTTTTAAAAAAATACTCAAGATCTGATTTTTTTTATCTTTCTGGTGAACGTAGCAAAATGGGAACATTTCCTCTGAGGACGGTGTCAGGCTCCCTGTGATGTGAGCACTCTGTCTGCTGTCTGGAGGCCAGCAGGGCTCTGAGTGAGAGCAGACGAGCTCCTGCTAAATGTGCTGGAGAGATGTAAATTGCCAGGGTGTAGCAGTGTGTGTGTGTGTGTGTGTGTGTGTGTGTGTGTGTGTGTGTGAATGCGCACCAGCAAGGCCCACCTCTGTTGTAGTCAGCCTGCTGTGTGCTTACTTTTCTGTGCCAAAGCCTCCTGCTCCACAACTGCGCTGAAAGAATAAGTCATTTTTCTCTACGATTCCTTTTCCATCGCTAATGTTTCTCCTTTATTATTCCTCCCCATTCGATTTCTGTTCTATTCCAATTTTTTTCTTGACTTTCATTTTGCATCTATCCCATGCTGCTATTATTCCTTCGCTAGGCTTGTACTTTACCATCACCCAATTTTTCGTAGTCTTTGCTGACTTTTTGTGCTTTTTTCGGAATAGATTTTTTGTACTTTTTCTTGGTCCCTTACGTTTTTTTTTAAATTAACTTTCTGCTTTCTTTCTTTCTGAGGGTGAGTCAGGACGTGCTTTAGTTTAGACTGATTGATCTGATATGATTATTTAAAAAGTCCTCCATGTGGACGGCGGTGACGCCAGTATCATCAGCTTGCTTTTAGTTTAAACTTATTTATTTTGGTATTCTCACAAGAAAAAAACAAAAAACATGTCATCCAACCATGGCAGTCGGTCACTAGGGGGAGCTGAGGTGACGCCTCCTCAGAAAAGAAAGCTATTTACCATTTTAATAAGTTAAATTAATTACAAATAAAACTATTTATAGTACTAGTCCAGTGTTAGTCATATTATTTATTTAAAAAATGTTTTGTAAAACAAAATAGGATTTTGTTCACATGGTTGTTGGACAAACAAGTGTGTATGTAGGTCTGTAAACCAGATGCTCTTTCTTTCTTTCTTTCTTTCTTTCTTTCTTTCTTTCTTTCTTTCTTTCTTTTTCTTTCCCTCTTGTCTCTTTCTCTCTCCATTTGTGTTTTGCCACTCGCTCTTTCTTTTTTTTCTTTCTCTATCTTTTTTTCACTTGTTCTTTCTCTCTCTATCTTTTTTCACTCATTTTTCTCCCTCTTTCTCTCTTTTTCTCTGTTTCCCTTTTATTTCTTTGTCTTTTACTTTCTTTTTATTTTCTCCCTCTCTCTTTTGTTCTTTCTGTCTTTCGTTCTCTCTCTCTTTATTTTCTCTCTCTCTGTAACTTTGTAATTCTAACTTTATTCTCGTAATTTTGGCTTTATTCTCTAGGTATTCCACCTTTTATCTCATAATTTCGCTTTTCTTGTAATTTTGACTTAATTTTTTTAAATAAAGAGGCAGTTCTTTTCCTGAAGTGAGAAACAGATTTGAAATGCAAGTTTTTAAGAGTGTGGAATTCCGCTGTCTCCCCTTGTTTGTTTATTTGTTTCCTGTGCAGCAGTCCATTTAACTAATCCACCAAGCGCTTGTTTACCGAACGGAAAAAAAAGGGGGGGGGGGTTGAAACAGAATTAAAACCGGAGGGGAAGACGATGGAGGCAGGCCGGGCCCTCACACAGTGTCTCTATGGTAATCAGCAGGTGCCTCTGGCGGACGAGAAGAAGTGAGGGCTTTCTTATGAGCGTGAGAAACAGGGGCTGAGTCCTCCCTTCATCCTCCTTCCCCCCAGTTTTTTCCCTTTCCTGTAGCGGTGGCAGCACCCACCCCTGTGGCAGTGGCAGAAAAAGGAAGAAAAAAAGGAGTGACTGCCAAAAGCTCTGTCCTATCCAGCTGCAGGGGAGAAAAAAGAGGCTAACAAAAGAGGGGAAGAAAAGAGTGGGAGAGAGAGAGAGAGAGAGAGAGACACTTGTGTGTGGGTCAGCCAGACCAAAGACGCTGTGGGGGGCGGTATGGATTCCACTGCTGGGAGACTTCATTGAGATGCTGGGCGCAGTGGTGGTTGGCACAGCTGCAGGATGCCAGCGATAGAGAGAGACGAGGAGAGAGAAACAGTAGCGGGGGAACTGGAGAGCGTGATACAGACACAGGTAAAGAGAGGAGACATGGAGAGAGTAACAGAGACACGAGGAGAGCACGAGAGCAACGAAGACACGTGGAGAGGGAGATCGACGGAAACACTGGGAGAGAGAGGGCGATGTAGATGGAGAGAAAGGGAGAGAAAGGAAAAAGAGACAAAGAGAGCGATAAAGAAAAAAACGAGGGGAGACAGAGAGAGACAAGGGGAGACAGAGACGGAGACACTAGAAGAAAAAGAGTGGAAGAGACGGGGGAGAGAGAGACAAAGACACGGGGAGAGAGGGACAAATACACGGGGGAAGAGAGAGACAAAGACACAAAGGGAGAAAGAATAGATGAAGACACAAAGGGAGGAAGAGAGACAGAGAGAGGAAAAGAGACAGAGAAGAAGAAAGATGGGGGGGAGACAGGAGGAGAGATATGGGGCCAATGAAAATGGGGCTTCTGCTCTTCATGCCATAGCGGTGCTGCACGTGTCCCTGGCCAAGCTTCTTTAGGCTTTGGATGACAACATGCAGCAAAAAACAGGAAGAGAGAGAGAGAGACGGAGACACAGGGAGGAAGAGAGACGGAGACACAGGGAGGAAGAGAGACGGAGACACAGGGAGGAAGAGAGACGGAGACACAGGGAGGAAGAGAGCTGGAGACACAGGGAGGAAGAAGAAAGACAGGGAGAGTGAGAGAGACAAGTAGGGAGAGAGAGACGGGGGAGAGAGAGATATTGATCTTCTGCTCTTCATGCCATGACGGTGCTCCAGATGCCCCTGGCCAAGCTTCTTCAGGTTTTGGATAACGACGCACAGCAAAACCCCCTACCCTGCCCACTGTCAATGCACGGTGACAGATTTAGCTCTTATGGCTACAAAGAGGGCAGCACATGCAATCGGCTGGTGGTCCTCCAGAGGCACCTCTAGTTGACTCTAGCTGACCTCAAGGAGGCAGACTGCCCCCACTCTCCTCACTGCCTCCATTATCTCCTCCGGCCTGTTTGGCAATGTTGTGGGTATGATAGTGGAGTGTTTTACGAAGTTGAGTTATGAGTGAGTTGACTGTGATGTCTAGTTGGGCTTTTCAGCAGCAGCTGGCAGGGTCTCACACACCATTTGCAGCAGGTGCCCTGCATCAGAGAGAGACGAACGTGGTTGCTACATCCCACTGAGAGCCAGAGGTGAGAACAGGGAAGTATACGCAGTGTGTATACTTGCGGATGCATCTGTGCTCTGAGGCCGTGGAAGGACCCAGAAATATACAGCTGGGACGTCCCCTTGGGGGCAGTGACGTCACGTGTGGTCATCATGACAGACGCATCAACCCAAGGTTGGAGCTGTCTGCAGGGGCATGCTAGTGTTGAGTTTGCAGGATTAAGAGCAACAGCTGGTACTGATCCGTACCGACAATACTTTTTTGGTTTCTTACATATATCGCCAGGTTGGCGTGCGCTCCTACGCTCTCTGCGTGAGGGCTGCACACCTCCTGATTTAGGCAGATTGCTATCTGCTATCCATAAGAGCAACGCACATTCCTGATTATCTGAACTGGGACACAGATTTGCTCTCAAGGCGGGGCACTCCCCAGAGTAGAGGCTTCATCCCAGGTATGTTTATATGATCTGGAGGCGCTTTGAGGAGGTGGAACTTTTTGACACGAGCGAGAATGAGCATTGTCAGTTGTACTTCTCTCTGTTCCACTCCCCACTGGGGGAGATGCTTTGACATTGCGCTGACCGGTGGCCAGGCTCTAAATCCTGACCCCCAGTCGATTCTTATCAGGAAAGACTTACTGTCTCAGACATGAGGCATGATCTGGCATCCCAGCCCAGAGCTGTGGAGCCTACATACGTGGCTGCTAAAAGAGCGGGACGCTTGGCACGTATGTCCATGAGGTATGCTTATCTGCTTTAAGTAGCAAGTCTTCCCTCAATGGTGTCGCAGAGCCAGCTTCAACCTTAAAAGCTGCTCCATGTCAGAAATACTCAACTTTCTTCTACACAGCCTGGATAGTGGGGCCCTGCCCTCCACTCTCAAGGTGTACATAGCAGCCATCACCACTTTTTGTTCCGCTTCAACGAAGGCAATCGATTACAGGCATGCTCTCGTAGGTGGATCTTTTTGCCATGAGTGGGAATGCACATTGTCAGCTGTATTTCAACATCTCCGGTTACTTCTAAAACCCCGGTTCCCTGAGAGCGGGAATAAGACATTGCGGTCATCGCAACGCCCGCAGAACGTTGCGAGTAATGCTCAGTCTCAAATTCTGAATTTTGCTGCCACATGCCGGCGGCACGTGCTTATTTGCTTGTTTGCATACGAGCACCAATTGGCTAGTCTGATGCACCGAAGTGAGCCAATATTTTTCAGAAGGAAAGTGAAGGTGGGGAATTTCACATAGCGGATGCTCTGCAATGTCTCGTTCCTCGCTAAGGAACCGAGCTTACAGAAGTAACCGGAGATGTTTTTTTCTTATTCTGAGAGATGAATAGAGAAGGGACTTTTTTCTGAATGCGGTGGTTACTCTTCAGGAAGTTCTCCCTTTTTTCAGAATTCTCCCTTTTTTCCATGAATGATAGACACACTAACAGGGACACACACACACCCACTCACTCTCTGACACACACTCACTCACTCTCACACACACACTCTCTGTCACGCACACTCTCTCACAAACTTTCTCATGCATTCTCTCACACACAATCCTACACGCACATTTTCTCTTACACCCTCTCTCTCTTACACAAACTTTCTCCCTCTCCTACCTCTGGGTGTGAGTCAATTTTTTTGTGTATTCAATAGAGCAGGAAAGTGTATGAGCTAGTTAATAGGCATGAACACTGTAATGCGGTGCAGCAGTTGGCCGATGGAGATAAATTGTGTATGTGTTTGTGTGTGTCAGAAGTTAGTGTTGGATAGAGATGAATTTTCTTTCGAGTGCTAGAAGCTTGCTTTTCATTATATTTCACTTTAGCATCCCTGATCTCTGCAGCTGTTCTGCATGTATAAGCACTCTATCAGGGCCTGACAGGTCCACACACACACACGGAGAGGAATTGATGTTTATGCTTGATTACTGCATCAGCACAAGCAGCACCTCTGCACTGCGTCTGCATCTAAATGTCGTGTCTGTCTCTCTCACTCTCTGTGCTGAAACACTAAAGTGTCCAACACTGCACTCTTAATCACTTCCTGTTTGTGTGATGCTCCAGTTAGCAGATGTCACAGGCTGTTGTGCTGGTGCAGTTGGAGAGCAGACAAGGCCCAGATATCAGAAGCCACTGAGCTGAGGTCAGCTAGGGGAAGTCTTGTGCATTTGTTGTTGCGCATTACAGGCGTTACATGAGAATCCTTTGAATCCTTTACTTGCCAACTAGGCAGGATTAGTGAATGTGGGAAAGTAATCCATAAAAACTCATCCAATCATGAAAGAGCCATCTTATTTATACTGAGGTCCTGAATTGAATAATGATCAATCTCTTTTTTGCTCTCTGTCTGTATGTTTTGTCTGTCTGTCTGTCGATCTATTTATCTCTATACAGCTCAATTCTTAGATATTATTTATGCACACATTTAAATGTCTCTATAGACATAGACCACACTCAAAATGATGTTTAAGATCAAAGTCTAATCTAATAATCTTTTTTTTTTTTTACAACCAGTTTCACAAAAAAAAACCCTTAAACTTCCTGATTTATTGCTTTACATTTATATGTTCAGTAACATTTCATTCTTTTCCACACCGTTGCATCTGTTGTTATCATGACCCCATCCTGAGGCACAAAGGTAAAAAAAACCCAGCTGGCAGCAGCTTCACTTTGTTCCTTGTTTACCATACCCTGTACAAGAAATAAATGGCGTGACAAAAGTGGAAGCGCTGTGGGTGAAAAAGAGGAAAGAGCTGTCGAAAAAAGGAAGCAAGTGTGTGTAAAAGAGAGACGGGGGACAAATTCACAGAAGTGATTCTAATAGAAGCCAGCTTGTGTAAAAGGGAGACCAGCAGACGGTCAGGCGGAAGTGGTGGGCAGAAAAACAGCAGGGAGCAGACCAGACCAACTGGGAGGAGTTAAATTGATTTAAGGGGAGGCAGAAAATTCATTCAGGAATCAGCTGACATGCTTGGGAAGGGCTTTGTTTTGTTGCACTAAATCACTTTTTTAAATTCAGTGATTGATTCTTTTAAAGTGTGTTCTTTAAAAGTGCATCTGTTCAGAAGTTTATCATTAATAAAGATACATCATTTTCTGTTTTCTGGAAATCGGTATTATTGGTTTTTTGTAAAAAAGTGTGATATTTTCAGTTTATACTTTTTTTTTTTGCACTGTAAAAAATTGTGATAGTGTTTTTATTTATAAATTTTTTTTTCAATTTAATTTGAATTACCTTGTACGTACCATTGCACGCTTTACTTACACTTCGCGGGATTTGGCAATTTGCCGTCAATTGTTCGAATAGACAACAACAAAATGGTAAAAAAGATAAAATGTTGTGCTCATGGGGCAGTGCTCATGGGGCAGTGCTCATGGGGCAGTGCTCATGGGGCAGTGCTCATGGGGCAGTGCTCATGGGGCAGTGCTCATGGGGCAGTGCTCATGGGGCAGTGCTCATGGTAGACTATCACAGCAAGCCTATTTTACAACATTTATTCATCTCAGTTATGTTACAAATAAACATCACATGTAAAATGTTCAGTTCATAAAACTCCAAACAGTCGTTTATAAATTTCTACACAAAGGCAGAGCACTATTTTAGAACACACGAATTATTTAGAATAATAAAATATGTACTGATAGTTCTACTAATTGACTGTCCGTATGAATTGTAAAAGATGCTAAAAGTACGCTAAAGGTGTGCGTTATTCTCATTAGAGGAACATACATAATATAGGGACTGTGCAGCTAATTAGAATGAAAGAAACAATTAATGTCAGCTGACCTCAGTGGTGGAAGCATAAAAAGTGAATGAGAATCTAGTACATTCTCTTATGACATAAATATTTGTAATAAGATGACAGAAATTGTGTCTTCACATATCTGCTACCCGCTGTGAAACCACATGATATCTCCCGTTAGACTGATCAGGTTAAACCAAGCTGACACAGAGCAGATGTTATCAGTTGTAGGGATACTTATAGTTCCTGGAAGCTTAAGCTTAGCCTCCTATGTGGAACCGAAGTGCACAGGAATTAGCCTCAACCTGTTTTCCTGATATTCATTCTGTTGTTTAAAAGTTTTTGCTGTTAGCTAAAAAATAAGCTAATGATTCGTTTGTAAAATTTGTATTTAAATTCAACAAAAATGTTTTGATTTTTACAGGGGGCACTAATATTAACAGATAATTATAGTAATGACACCACCTTGTGTTCATGTCGTGTATCTGTCAAGGCTGGGTAATAGTTTAATGAAGTGGCTGGACCTGCTGGTGAGAGATTGTTCCAATGTGTTCTGCTCTAATACTGTCACTGCTTGGAAATCATTACTATGATTAATAATAGCACTGCTGTTTGCAGGGTAAGTCCAGGCAAATAAATACTAACCTTGTGTGTGAATCAAAAATAATTAGTAATCATTTTTGTTGTCAAATAATCATTTGATTATATAACTTATAATGTAAGAGCTTACTGTGGCATATTTTAACCAGACTGTAAATTAATGCTTACACAGAAGAAGACTTTATCTAAAAGAATATTTTTGGCACAGTCCGAGATTGCATACTTCCATACTGTATGTAAAACTGAGTTTGTGAGGCAAGCAGTATGTCTGAATTTTTAGTATGCATGTTACAATATATAAAAAGTTCCTGGTATATATATAAAAAGATGACCTACTATCACTGCCCGGGTTTTAAAAGATGCATAGGATATACAGGGACATAAGGGATTTTTTTTTGTGTTTCCTGCTGATTTTGTAATTTATGCCACTGACAAACAGTGAGAGACAGAATAACAACAAAAATGTCCAGAAAAACACATTTCCAAAGGGTTATTAATTGATCGCATTTTAATGAGTGAAATAAGTATTTAACCCTGTTGCAAAACAGGACCTGGTACTTAGTGACAAAACCCTTGTTGTTAATCACACGGATCAGATGTTTCTTGAATTTGACCACCAGGTTTGCACACATCTTAGGAAGGATTTTCTCCCACTCCTCTTTGGAGACCCTTTTCAAGTCATTAAGGTTTCGAGGCTGAAGTCTGGCAAACAGGAACCTTTAGCCCCTTGTCAAAATTTCTTTTTATTGTATTATCTATGGGTTTTTCCAGGCCACTTCAGGATCTTAATGTGCTTTCTCTAGAGCCACTCCTTTCTTGAGCAGAAGGACCTTGCGGGCGCTGCAGGATTTTAGTTCTCTACGGCAAAGTGTGTTGCCAATTGTTTTTCTGGTGACTTAGGTTCTACAGTGTAGTTCTTGGCTAACTCCTCACCCTTCTAATGATCACTGAAACTTCACGAAGGTAAGATCTTGTGTGGTGCCCCAGGCTGATGGATATTGACTGTTATTTTGTGTTTCTTTCATTTGCGAACAATCAAACCAAATGTTGTCACCAGCCTTGTTTAGGTCTAGAATTTTGTCCCTGACATACTTGGACATCTCTTATGTTTGGCCAGGGTGGAGAGTTTGAAATCTGATTGATTGATTGCTTTTGTGGACAGGTGTCTTTTATACAGGTAATTCAATTCAATTTTATTTTATTTGTGTAGCGCTTTTTACAGCGGTCATTGTCACAAAGCAGCTTTACACAATCAAAGAAATTATAAGATGAAAATGAAACAGAAATCAGTTTGTCCCTGATGAGTAAGCCGGGGGCGACGGTGGCAAGGAAAAACTCCCTGAGACAGAATAGGAAGAAACCTTGAGAGGAACCAGACTCAACAGAGAACCCATCCTCATTTATGTGATAAACGGATGTCAGGAATTATGTGGTTACACTGTATGCGTAAGTAATTTAAATCAGTTGGAACAGTTGGAACGTCTTTATGGCGGAGTGGAACAATGGTGATGTGATCATCAACTAGAGCGAGTCACAGGGAAGGGTCTGACGGCTCCGGAGTGGAGATGGGGTCTGGATCACTGGCAGCGCCGTTGTGGCATATGTAGCTCGACAGTGAGAGAGAGAGAGAGTGAGAAAAGGGGAAGAAAGTCAAAAAGAAGGAAAACATTTAAGTGACATAGTAATCACAGTGTATGGATTGATTGAATAACAAGCTAAGATTAGGAACACTGAGTGTGACTGATCTCAGCATAGTACCTGTATAAAAGACACCTGGGAGCCAGAAATCTTGCTTATTGATATGGGATCAAATACCTTTATAACGGTTTTAAATCACATTCAATTGAAACATTTTCTAACTTTAAAGTCGATGATATCACATGTTGATATCAAACTGCCAGATGTAGTACGCCTGAGTTTAATTCATACTACCCATAATTGTACTATAGGAATGTATGTTTTTAACAGTGAACACACCTAAAATGTGACCTCTCTTAGAGACTACGGTGTGTGTGTGTGTGTGTGTGGATCTGTCTGGCAGTTGCACAGCACCCACTCTGATAGGCATGTGTCAGCTGCTAAGCTTGTTAATCGCCTGTGATGAGGGCCACCCACTGCATTAGTCATAATACCCTTGGGAGCGATTTCTTTTGCACACAATTACAACACCAAAGCCCAGAGTTTTTCTATACAATTCCATACAATTAACACACAAACACGAAGCAGGTTGTGGCTGTAGTTGAGTTGAATGGTGAGCGCATTTAATTTGTATTAATTTATCATTTATCATTTTTACTCTAACAGCTGTTTAAAATGGCACCTTTAAAACTATCCATCTATCCCTCTATCACTGTGATTAACTAAACTATGTGAAATATATGATTTAGTCACAGTTGATTACAGAAATCTGTTAGAAGAAAGGAAAATGGGCTGTTTCAAAAATCACCCTCCCCAAAGTACCTTATTTAAGCAAACCCTGCTGTCTTGCTACTTGTTTTTTTTACAACTCGCATGAAAAGGATTCAGAGGCAGAGCGCTTTTCTAAGCTATTTACTCCTAGCTTGAACTGTTGTGAGACTGTCAGCACTTCTATAACAAAAATTACAAATAACACATCTGCTGCAAAACTGGGAGGTGTAAGTTTTCCTACGTGTACCAGTCCCCCCCAGTTATAAGTCGAACATGTTGTTTATTGGGAAATGGTACCTGCATATTAAAGTCTTATGGATGGAGGATAAAAGTCCTGCCCGTATCACCAGCCTCCTTTATTTATATAGCGCTTTTAACAATCAGGGTTGTTTCAAATTTTACAAATTTGACAAATTTTAAAGCTTTACAGAAATACATCAAAGACGACAATATTAAACATTCATTACAACAGTCAATTTGATTGATATCCATAAATTTAGTCCCCAACTAAGAAAAGCCAGAGGCGCCGGCAGCAAGGAACCAAAACGCCATCTCTGCAAAATGGAGAAAGTTCTCCTCTGACCAGATAAACCAGTAGGTTACCCATGCTGCAGTAAAGTTTCCGTGGTCTTGTCCGGATGGCCGTTTAGAAGACTAGAGAGGTTTTGTGGCAAATAGCTTACCACCGCTTGTAAACTGAGAGACGTGTGCCACTCTTTCTCGAAGGGCACCTTTTGATGAATTTGACAAGGCTTCAGTTGGTGAGTTCAGGCTTGGGTGTTCGTTCCCTGACAGGTTGGTCACAGTGGGAAGATCTCTGAGCTCACTAGATGGCGGAGAGGCAGCAGTTTGCTCTGGCAGCTCTGACTGATTCGGCATGGCTCACAATTGAAGCGCCAGGAGTAAATGGGCCAATTAAGGACAGCTTGCTTAGCCTCTGCATGGGGTTAATACCACTCTGCCATAATTAAAAATGAATCCTGACTCTCAAGCCTAAAAAACTATTCGATTCCAACTTTTTATTCACTTGCAGTTTCGCACCAAGATGTTGCAGATGCTTAAGTTGAGCCTTTTTTCCTAATGTGTAAGCTTTTTTTTTTTCCTAACAGTGCAACATCTGGCCCACCATCTCCGTCTGCCTTTCTAGTAAAAGCTACAAGATTTTAGTTGTGGGGAGGAGGTGTGTTTTAGTGTTCTGTCATGCTCACAGCACAAGCAGGTGTGTGTATATATTTAGTAAATTTGGCTTGTTTTGGATTAGGTCTTCATAAAAGATTAAAATATCTGACATTTTTTTATGGTCTTTAAACCATGCAGATGCAGAATTCAGAGGTCCCAAAAAGCTTTCTTTAGTTTAGTTGCTACTTTCACAGCAATTTTCTCAAGCCAAAAAAAACACGTTCTGCTGTTTTAACATCTGTCATAAGGTCTGAAAGATGAAAATTACGCAAATTTGCCTACACGAAACACGAAACGTGAGGCCACTCGGGAGACTAACCTAGCATCAAACCTGCAACTACCTTCCTGTGTGTGTGTGTGTGTAGATATATATATATATATATATATATATATATATATATATATATATATATATATATATATATATATATATATATATATATATATATATATATAATAACTAGTGTGGCGCTGTTGCATAAGAATACAATTCAGTGCTCATGTAAAAGAAGACACAGCACTTATGAGATATAGCGTGTTGGAGGAAAGGAATGGAGGTTGAGAAACAACGAAATGTGGAGATCTGCATATGTAAATGTGTGAGTGTGTATTTCAGTAAAAAATGCTTAAAAAGTACAGAATAGGTAATAAAGCACAAAGTGGAGTTTTACAAGCTTGCCTCCAGCCTCCTCTGTCACCAACTCTTTAACACACATTACACACAAGCTGTTTTGTTCCAGTTGTTTTGTGTGTTAAAACATAAACAGCTCCTCTGACTTACATGAGAAGAAAAAAAGGTTCCACATGAAACGGCTTTGAGTTTATTGTTAAAACTCGATTTTCTCTTGGAAAAATCAGTGCCACCAGGATATTACTATGTACAAACAACTACAGGTTGGCAGTACCACCAAAATTCACCTACACAGTATGTGTAATTTTATTTCGTGGTAGCGATATTTTATGATACAGTTCTTTAAATAGCTTTCTATTCCAGAAATTCCACAAACAAGTTTTTATATCATAAATAAACTTTAATACATCAGAAACGAAAAGGACCATATTTATTATCTTTTCCCTTTTTTTGAAATAATAACTTGGATTACCTTTACTATAACAACAAATTCCAGTCAGATTGCACAGTTGTATCACCTTTTCACAGGTATAAAGTAAATGCCACTTTAATAACATGGGAAAATCTTAAATATGAAAATATCATATTGTAAATGCTTAAAAAATAAATATTTTAATTTGCACATAATCCTGCAATTTTATCGACAATACAACTACAACATTTCAACGTGCGTCACTTAAAGAACCGTGAAATGCTGGAAGGACTAAATAGGGGATTTATTTTGTGTGGAAAAAAACAGGTCTTGGTGTTTTCTGTCTCCTGAAAATAATAGTTTAAAAAAAAAAAAACTTTTAATTGTTAATTGATTGATAATTTTCCCAGAAGTTATTCAAATGGCCACTCCTAGTAGCAAAAATAAGCCTGTATTTCCCTGTAACTCTTTCTCTTTTCCGCTCTGCTCCACAGGAGAGTACATCAAGACATGGAGGCCGAGGTATTTCTTGCTGAAAAACGACGGTACATTTATTGGTTATAAGGAGCGGCCACAGGACGTGGACCAGCTCGAGACACCGCTCAATAACTTCTCCGTGGCACGTGAGTATCTCACGCTGACATTATATGAGAAAAGTTTGAAACATTCTACAGATTAAGAATCTTTTAATACAGAAGTTCACAAACTTTTTCAGCCGGGCTCCCACTTTTGCAAAATAAAAACATTTTAAATCTAACCCACCATTTCTCAAAAAACACAAAAGACAAAAAAGAAAGGAACAAGTCAGAAGAATTAAAAGTAAATCATGGATGCTCTTCATTGTTTTATATTTAGTTTTAAACGGATTTTCCCAAGCTGGGCCTGCAAATCGGGGCTGCAGCCGTGAGACCTTCACTCTTAGCTCATATTACATGTCCGTTGCGTTAAGCGTTTGTATGAGCCATAAGCAGTTAAGGAAACACACAGTCATAGAGCAGAATATTGAGGGAAGGGTTACACTGCGCAGTGACGATGGCTAGAGGGAAAACCAAACACTGTCGGTCAGTGCAGCGCACCATGGCATATATTTCTGGCTATTATTTTAGCCGTTATTCTCTTTTGAAATTTTGGTGCATCCTTATAAAAATCTGTTGACTTCGCCTTAGCCTTTCTGCGCCTTACTTATTACTCTGCGCCCCTTAGTTTAAAAGCCACTGTTTTAATTTAAGGATATACAAAAAGTCCAAAAACTGCAGGACATCAGTTGTAGTGTCTTCCAGTCCTATCGCGTCTTTTTCCGCCTTTAATTTCCCCTTTTGAATTAAGCCAAGCGTTACCACTCCATCGCTGCCAAAAGCCGCTTGAATGATTGAACAGGCTAATTAGACAACCATATTGTTTGTTAAAGGAATTGCTTCCATCCTGACATTTGTGAGTTATAACGGTTATTAAATGCCTTATTCTCATTATTTATCTCTGCGCTGCTCTGAAGCAGCAGCCTGCATCAGCAGCAGAAGTCGTCCCTGGCATCGGACGCAGTCAGTCGTGTAACAGCGATGATGTCGGTGTACACCGATGACACGGTGCAAAGCATTCTGGGCTGTCGATGAGCCCTGCTGGAGCACAGTGGTGGCCTCCACTCAAGTCCTCCATCTCCTCGACAGGCTTCTTATGTCGCACTCCACTTCCACCCTACTCCATTCCACCCCCCTAATCTTCCTTCCTCTCCTGCCACAAATGGCTCAGTGCTACAGCTTCCTCTCCCGCATATGGCTCCTGATGCAACTGTTCTACCACCACTGAGCTTTGTTACTTTAAAAAGAAGAAGTCAGGATTTTTTTTCGTTTAGTTGCCACTGCTTATTTTTGTTTCCTTGCTAAAAAAGACATTAGTGTTTAGTGTTTAATAACTGCTGATGTACTGTTTTTTTGACTCTGCTGGACTTGTCAGGGTGTGTAAGCACAAAGGGAGAATTTCCCTCCATGACACATCAGTTTAAAAAAGTTTCAATCAGTGTGAGGGAAGTGGAAAGAGGATCAATTCTAACAGTTTCTGTCAGGTTGTAGTTTCCATTTTTAATTTTGACAACTGATAAGCCTAAGTGTTAAAAAATCACATTTACTGATGAGCAAATATAAAATGAAGAAATTGGATGAAAGTGTTGAACAGAATTCTCAGAGTAAAATCTAAAATTTCCTAGCTGTTTTTTTTTTTCTTTTATTGTTATTTACATTTCCATTATGTTTTTTTACACTGTAATGATTCATCCAGATGGATGCTAGAAAGATGGGATGGTAAATTAGAAAATGATTGTTACATTATTATTAACCTTTCCAGTGTCGATGCTTTTTTTAAAATTGGAATTATGCGGTGACATGCGCACAGCTTGCTGCGTGACTTTTGTTATTTTCTGTGTTTCCAGTCCTGTAAAGATGAGCTGCTTCACTTAATCGCGTTGTTCAAACGAATTGTGGTGCTCTAAATTCTGTGAGGGCAAAATTACACACTGTTATGCAAACAGCGATCTACATGATCTTTTATGAAAACAGGCCAGAAACCTGTGAATGAAAGTCCATAATACGTTTTTTATTTATGAAGCTACCAAAATTTTGTGACCCAGAACAAAAACAACATTTTTGCATGACACGTTTTGCAGTGGTTACTGTAATGACTGATGAGGATTTACCAAAGCGTTTTGTCACTGAGACAATACTGCATTACCAACTTTAAGTTCCTACGAGGAATCCCTAGGAGCTGAACACCGCTGCAGTCCCATAATGCACTTGTTCTAATGCAGTGCATCTGAGGAGCTTTTTCAGCATGAGTGGTTAATGCAGTGCTGAGGATGAATGAAGATAAAGATAAATGATTTTCACAATACCTTTCTCTCCTCTCATTTATTTCCCCCTCTCTCTCTCTCTCTCACTCATGCTCCCTGGTGCAAATGTCCATGGCCTGTCCAGAATGTCAGCTGATGAAGACAGAGAGGCCGAAGCCCAATACATTCATCATCCGCTGCCTGCAGTGGACCACGGTTATAGAGCGCACCTTCCATGTGGAGACCCCAGAGGAACGGTCAGACATCCTCACACACACACAAACACACACTCGCTCAGCAAGTATTTATATTGAGATACGTTTTTCATTAAAAATAATGTAAAAAAGCAGAGAATTTATTCCAGCCACCTAAAGAAATGACTAATATTTCCCTACAATTATAAAACAGTCAAAAACATGGAAATGAACCTAAATATTGACGAGTCTGGCAATGGAAAAACGAATGCACATAGCTTTTCTACGCATCACAAAGTAAACTCTAGTATCGCACATTGACTCTTCTGATATATCTTCTGCTGACTAAAAAGAACTGAGTAATATTAAGCACTGACACAAACCATTTTTAAATGACTCCCTGACGCGCACACGGATGTCAAACCAAATTAATGACGTATTGTGATACTGTGATCATATTGTAATACTTTAGCTATATTCACAGTTTTATGATGATTAACAATGAATCAAAAAGTTTTATATTTGCTGGTGCGTTATTTTAGCCCTTCTGCCTTTCGCCCTTTCAGAGACAGCTGGGATAAGCTCCAGCTGATCCCTGTGACCCCAAATTAGGAAGAAAGCAAGTATAGAAGTTGAATAAATAAATTGCATTTTTTCCTGATGCGTTAAATAAAGTATAATAATTAAATCAAATCAAGTTATTTCATCATGATCATGAAAAAAAGGCTTAAATACTGGGAAAAATATCGATCAATCAATTTTTAGTTATTAACCATCTAAACCATATTGGATGCTAAACTTTGCACCAAAATGTCTGTATTGAAAAGATTTATAAAGTAAATAATAAGGTTGTTTCAGTGTCTTTATCCGTCAGTATTTGTTAACGGTTAAATAAATTCAAGATTTCTAAATGAATGTGGCTGTTGCTAATATTGTGCTGTGTTCTGCAGGGAGGAATGGACTAAAGCCATCCAGGCCGTTGCTGATAGTCTGCAGAAGCAGGAGGAAGAGATGATAGACTCCTCTCCTGAACCCATGGACATGGAGATGTATTTAACCAAACCTCGGCACAAAGTGGTACACGGCACTCTCATTTAAATCACCTGTAGTTTTTTTACCGCAGTTAAAGAACTAGTACTTTAAACTTACTGTTGTTTATGTTATAAGACCAGCAATTATAACAAAATAAATGCATGGGTAAAAAGATTAGACTGTAACTAGGGGTGTGTTCACACTTGTGGTTGGTTGGGGTGTGGTTGGTTTTGTTTGGTTTTTTGGTCTGGACCAAAAAGGAGAAAGATACATTTGGTCCTGATCCTCTTAGTCTCAACTGAAGATACTGAACCTAAAGGTGTAGTGACACGTTCACAACCTGATTGGTGGACCTCTGTGATGTATATTTCCATCTAAAACGACACTGTGTACTGGGGTAAAGATGCTCATGGTGTCCCTGTATATATGTTTTTTTACTTTTACCAGATAAGTCCTCATAAAGAACTATTAAAATGTTCTAAAAATGTAGGATCTGCTGCAAGGGGACAGCATTTCAGACAATTTTTTCAACCAATAGGCAACATAGATCCTTTGATGAAATGAACCAGGTATGCTTTTGAGGATTCTGCCCTTCAAAATCAAAGAATCACAATGTCCCCTTGTGAGATTGCATCCTATTTTTTTTTTTTTTTGTCTTTATATAATCGGACCGCACCAGAGTTCGTTTGAAAGCGGATAGAGAGACATCTTTTTAACAGTCTTGGTCTGCATGTTTGGTGCACAGCAGGGTTCAGATGGCAGCGTTCACACTTACTCAAATGAACCGCACTAACTGAGCAATCGCACCAGTTCATTTTAATCGAACCAAACATGTGAACACACACTTTTCGATTTAAAATCATAAATGGAAGATGCAGCTCTCAAAGGTAGAGAAAGACTCTTAAGACAGTTCTTTAGCATAAGATCAGTCACCTCTCTACTTCAGTCTTAAACAGGATATGACCTGATATTTATTTGATGCGAAGATAACAACTGTATTAAACTGAACAGGCATTTTTTATTTATAACACTGTCAGTGCTCTCATTTCATTCGCTTGCAAACAAAACAAAGCAACTGGAAAGTGGACATTAGCATTTTGGATTAAATCAGGGCTTTTGATTAAATGTCTTTAATCAATAATTTATTATTTTTTCTGA
Organism: Bagarius yarrelli; assembly: GCA_005784505.1. Lineage (NCBI taxonomy): Eukaryota > Metazoa > Chordata > Actinopteri > Siluriformes > Sisoridae > Bagarius > Bagarius yarrelli. The sequence continues at coordinate 42,862 of VCAZ01000413.1, forward strand.
TTGCTGATTAATCATTACTTTACTATTAATATCTGTTACTAATATCATAACAGATATTTTTAAGGCGTCAGAAAGCACCAAAGCAAACTTCACAATATACCAATGTGTTTTTCTTCACAATTTACCCTTTATTCAGTCTTTTTGTGATTGTTGGTGGTTAGAATTACTAATTTGATTGTAATTGCGATGCATGTTGCTATGGTTTAAAATGATTTATTAATTGCAAATTGTGGCACCACAATGCCAAAAACGGCGTATTAGCACATCTTTAAAATAAGAAACCAGAACGTGTATTTGGTGATGTAGTCATTTTGTTTTGTGTAAGTAACTTTGCCAAAAAATGGGGACTAGATTGATAAAGTTGCACAGTTGTAGGAGTACAACTGGGATTGGTTGCATTTGCTTTAATGGCTGCATTTAGACATCGCAAAATCCTGGAGAGACTGAACACACAAGTGCGGACTTTCAAACCCTTACATCTCCATGTTCCTCTCTTTCTCTCTCTCTTTCTGTTTCTCTCGCTCTCTCTCTCTCTTGCTCATGCTCGCTGTTTTCTTTTTCCGTCTTCCCTCTCTCTTTTTTTTTCTCTCTCTCTTTTCTTTCTCCCCATTTCTCTCTCTCTCTTGCTCATGCTCACTCTTGCTATTTTCTTTTTCCGTCTCGCTTTCTCTATCTCTCATTCTCTCTCTCTTGCTCATGCTCACTCTCGCTGTTTCTTTTTCTGTCTCTCTCTCTTTCTCTCTCTCTTTCTTTCTCTTTCTCTCTTCTCTCTCTTCTTATCTTTTTCTTTCTCTCTCTCCTTCTTTCTCCCCTTCTCTTGCTTATTCTCTCTCTCTTGCTCATGCTCACTATCGCTGTTTACTTATTCTGTCTCGCTTTCTCTCTCTCTCTCTTTCTCTCTCTCTCTCTTTCTTTAAGCCCGAGTTAAAATAGATTTTAATTTTTTTTAAAGAAATGAAGGATTTGAGTGCTTTTACTCGAAAATGGTGTTATGAAAATGTCATCTGTTCTAGTGATGAAGGTGAACTAGTTTTTAGCACTCTCTTAAACTAGTCTTTTTTAGCTTCATTTTTTCTATTTTATTCTTTTTTTGTGAAGCTTTTGATATAAAATAATGCTTGTATTGTAATTTATTTGCTATTTATTTGTAATTTATTAAAGCTGAGTTAAAAAAATCTAAAAAAATCTCTCTTTTCTCCCCTTTTCTTGCTTATTCTCACTATTCTCACTGTCTCTCTCTCTCTCTCTCTCTCTTCTCTTTCTCTCTCTCTCTCTGTCTCTCTTGCTTTTTCACTCTCTTTTGGCAGAGAGTCAAGTGTGGTGTGTAGAGCGCATGAGTGGTTGGTGTATTGGCAATTAAGTTTTTTCGGCACTATAGTGCATTATTTTCTGTTTAAAATCTTAGAGTACAATTAGTGCTGATTGGGTGAAGAAATGGGATGTATTGTGGTGATTTTAAGCCATTACACACTCTCAGTGGTGGAGTTACCCTGCTCTTTGCTCTCAATTTTATTCCATGTTCTTACTCAGTTGAAGATATTTTAAATGGGAGGCTTTTAAAAGTAAAAACGTTTTATGAAAATGGAGGTTTAGTTTTTCTGTGTACACTTCCACCAGTGCAGTGAAAAGAATAACTTTTTTAGACACATAGCTGGTCCGCTCACGCTTCAAAAGCACCGCTGAGATGAATACTCCTTCAAAGTTCTTTTTCAGTTTAGAGCAGACAAAAAAGGTTTTTACATGCTGTGCAAACAGAATCAGGGAATCTCTTATCTGAGCCCAATACATTTCGCCAGCAGACAGAAAGCTTCTACTTAAAGCTATACAGCAGTAAGTGATCAGTGGCACAAGTGGTGGAGGACAGCCTCCTAATGAACCTGCTGCAAGCGGCTAGAGCCCTGGACAGGGAGCTGACGCTGGAGGAGGTTAATGAAGCTCTCCAGGGAGGAAAAGGCTTTTGACTGGGTTGAGCATAAATATTTCTGGAAGGTGGAATGCATAGATCTGCTACCGAACCTGCTTGTGAATATCCAGGTGGACTTCTTCTGGGACGGTCTACATTGGATTCCACATCTGCCCAAAGAAGTAGGAGGGCAGGGGCAGAGTTCATCCAGAGACTCCTCCTGGGACCTAAAGACTTGGTACAGACAGCAGCAGCCAGTGGATTATTGCACACAGTTTAAGGCTTGGGACTGGACAGAATGTTGCTTTGATTAGACAAAAAATGCTGGACATTTCAGGATTACCAGTCCTTTTTAAAGTATGGATTTTTTAAGAAACAGAGCAGGGGCTGCAGAAAGCTACACTGGCTGCTGGGGGGGCCTCTGGTGTACTGTGGGCGAAGGGCCGAAGGGGAGATGGACTTTGGGTCAGTGTCGGGGAAGCTGCTCTACGGAGCCTGTGTAAAAGTCTTAAATAAAAAAAATCTAAGTGAAAGGCTGGACACCCCATGGAGAAATGTACATGGTTTGCTGATTATAAACTAGAGTGGAGAGCATGGTATAATCCACTATTAACCAAAAAAAAAAGCGGTTAATAATAAAGGATTTTACACCGTCATCTCTTTGTGAACTCTCTTATTGTTGTTTTAAACCCCGATGTTACACATGACTCTCCTTTTTGTTCACAGAGAGAAACAGTTTTCATGTTTTTTTCATTGCTCTAGGTTACTTCCTTTGTTTATGGAGCATTTGAAAGTCTTTTACTGTTGTTTTTTACTTTTTAGTGTTTTATTTTTGGTTTTAAGTTTGTCAGGAAACACCAGTTCAGACGTCAACTGATCAATTTTATATTTGGTTAGACAAAAATGGCAATTTACTTGCGCCGGAAAAAACAGATAGCACAAAATACTAACTCAGAATCCAGAAGAATTTTTAAAAGACTCATCCAATCAAAAGATTTTAGTGATTTTAAGTATTAACAAAAGTTTGATTTGGATGTGTTTAAACCTGTGTGGTGTTGTGAGAATGCGTTGTGCTTTGTTGCAGATGGAAAACTTAACTTTGCAACAGAGCTTAACTAATGATTACTTATGTTTAAACTAACTTATTAACATTATTTTAAACAATCATTTTTTAAAAAGTCATAATTAAAGTCGCTCTTTCTCGCTCTCTCTCCTCTATTGGAAAATCGAACACTATATTTACTTTTTACCCAGTCTAGAACATTGATAAAAAAACCATTAATTGTTTTGGTAAAAAGTGATCAACAAACTTTTAACCATGATTTGTTGATCTTGGATTAACCATGCTCATCCATATGTCAAACCCATCAAAGGTTTACTAATTGTAATTGTAATTGATTGTTTAACAATAATTTCCATATTGGGTTTTCTCTCTCTCTCTTTCTCACACACACACACAGACTCGCACACACACTTTCATACACATGGTAGTAGATCTACCCTTGTATCCAGTCGGTCCACTTTGTAGGACAAAAAAGATCAAATTTGTATCTGTTATAAGCACGTTCTATGAGGGACATAGGACGTTTGTGTATCCTGAGGTTGGAGCTGTTGTGTAAATATGTACATTTGTGTGCTGTTTCAGACTATGCATGACTTTGAATACCTCAAACTCCTTGGGAAAGGCACTTTTGGCAAAGTCATCCTGGTGAAGGAGAAGGCCACAGGAAGATATTATGCCATGAAAATCCTTAAGAAGGAAGTAATAGTCGCAAAGGTAAGTAGGATAAAAGTGAGGTGAGATGAATGGATCGATTGAGCTCGGCTGAAGGATGATAGTCTGTGTTTATCTTTAGGTAGACGAGAGTTTTTTTGTAACAGGCTCGTGTGTGTGTATGTGTGTGTATGAATGAGAGCGAGGGAAAGTGTTTATAATTTGAAGTACACTACTACTTTGTGATGTGTCTCTTAGGATGAAGTGGCTCACACACTCACAGAAAACCGCGTCCTCCAGAATTCTAAACACCCTTTCTTGACGGTGAGTAAATCTCTACAAACATACTAATTTCTCACCCAGTGTTTAGAATAACACCTCTTTCTTCTCTGTATATTTCCATTGGTGTGCTCCGTACCGCTGATAACTCTGCTGTAAAATTCCCGCTATTTAAGGGTTGAGTTTTGTCTGAAATTTTACACACCAGAGAGAACTAATCACTGCGGCAAGAGTGTAAAAGCAGACCATTTACAGGATCTTTTTTTATCTCACACGGAAGAACAGAACTTCGAGTTCTTTTATGGATTTTCCTGATTCCAACACTGTTGAGCGTAAATCTGATTTAGAAGAACACTACCTTTTCAATTCAATTCAATTCAATTCAGTTTTATTTGTATAGCGCTTTTTACAATGGTGATTGTCACAAAGCAGCTTTACAATTGAAGAAATTATGAAACAGAATTAAACAGAAATCAGTTTGTCCCTGATGAGCAAGCCTTGGGCGACGGTGGCGGTGGCAAGGAAAAACTCCCTGAGATGAGATAGGAAGAAACCTTGAGAGGAACCAGACTCAACAGGGAACCCATCCTCATATGGGTGAAAACAGGTAGCAGGGATTATGTGGTTACATTGTGTGTGTGTGTGTGTGTGTGTGAACAACTTTATTCATTAGTCCTTAGCGAGCAGCCGGAACGTCTTTATGGCGAAGTGGGTTCGTCCAGGATCGCCCTGGTGATGCATCATCCGCTGGGCAGGTCGCAGGGAAGGGTCCCACAGGATCGGGTCGGAGGTGGGGTCTGGATCACCGGCAGCTCCGTTGTGGCGTATGTAACTCAACAGTGAGAGAGAGAGGGAGGAAAGAGAGAGAGAGAGAGAGAGAGAGAGAGAAAGAGAGAGAGGGGAAAGGAAGGCAAAAAGAAGGAAAACAGTTAAGTAATCACACAGTTTGGATTGATTAAGTGAATAGTGTAGCGTGCAAGGATGGACTCCGGCAAGACTAACTAGGTCAGCATAACTAAAAGGAGAACCAGAGGGAAACACAGGCATGAGGGCTCCCTGATATGTTAAGCAACCAGCTGCTCTCATCATCAACACCGTGATCAATAAGAGAGGGGAAGACAGCATCTAAACATACCAGATGCACCATAATGCTCAACACCCCTGAATCCCCCAGATCTGCTCCTTTATCTAAGGGGAATCAAATACAAAAGGCTTGATTAAATAAGTACGTTTTTAACCTGGACTTAAACACTGAGACTGTGTCTGATTCCCGAACATACATAGGGAGGTTATTCCATAGCTTTGGGGCTCTGTAAGAAAAGGCTCTGCGCCCTGCTGTAGTTTTTATAATGCACGGTACTTAACAGGCAGCCTGCATCCTTTGATCGAAGTAAGTAGGCGTGGCAGGAACGTAAGACCCTAAAATTCGCTTAAGTACTGCGGTGCGAGACCATTTAGAGCTTTATAAGTTAAAAGTAGTATTTTAAAATCGATTTGCAGTGTCTCACTGGGAGCCAATGCAGTGTGGATAGGACTGGTGTGATGTGCTGTGCTCGTATCTTTTAGTTTTAGTGAGGACTCTCGCTGATGCGTTCTGAACTAACTGAAGTTTATTGATGCACCTAGTTGAAAACATCCAGACAGTAAAGCGTTACAGTAATCCAGCCTGGATGTGATAAACGCATAAATAAACTAATTTTTCAGCATCAGTAAGCGACAAGATATTTCTTATTTTAGCGATATTTCTGAGATGATAAAACGCTATCCTGCTAATATTGTCGACATGGGCTTCAAATGAGAGATTGGAGTCTAAAATCACACCCAAAATCTTTTACTGTTGCACTCGGTGAAACAGAAAGACTGTCTAGGGTTAAGGTGTGATCAGGAAGCTTACTTTTAGCTACCTGTGGTCCTAGAACCAGAACCTCCGTCTTGTCAGCGTTAAGCTGACAGACATAAATGAAATAAAGGCACTTGTTACTTACTAATCATTACTTTTTAACTATTATTTTCTGGCTGTTTTATCACCTACCGCCAAATCTCAATCCTTTACTGTAGGATTTAGTGGCCCCTTATTGGTGCAGGTTAAAATTCCTGAATTTATGGCAGCATTCTAAAAATGTAACCAGCTTTGCAATGTTTTTTTATTTATTTTAAAAAAAGTACTATTATAAATAGTGTTACCGTTGCTGCTGCTAATATTATTTTCACTACTGTAACTATTATAAATAAAATAATTAGTTGATTTTACTACTAAAACTGTTATAACTATTACAATAAGTCACTGTGATTGCATAAGTCGCCTGGTCATGCAAAATGCACAGGGATTGGTTAAATTTGCCTTAATAATTCAGGCATTGCAAAATCCTGGAGTGACTGATTATATTAAGAGAAAAACAGTCTAAACGAAACTGCTTTATATTTAAATACCCAAAACAACTGGAACATTTACTTAACATTTACAGTATTTAGCAGATGCTCTTGTCCAGAGCGCAAAGCAAAAGTGCTTTAAGTCACATGAACGGCTCAATACTGGTACATTAGCTCACAATTGTAATAAGCCTAACTGTTAAAAAGAGCAGCATAGATAACTTTTCTTCGTTGTTTTGGTTTTGTGTTTTAAATGTTAAGTGCTAAGAACAAACAAAGAAAATAATTGTGTGTGTGCAGTTTGTGTTAGGGTTCGGGACAGAGAAGGCTGAAACTCCAATTTATATTTTATTCTCTGCTTTTCAGTGCGACTGGAATGTTAATAGGAACGACCAATTCATTCAATTAATTATGTTGGAAAAATTCTTTATAATCGATTATAGATCAGCAATTAATTACTATTAAGCAATTCATTACACCCATCCCAATATTTTACCCTTTCCACCGTAACACTGATTTTTTTTTAATTTTTTTGTGCCAAATCTGATGATGACATAAACAATTACAGAAGCAGTTGCAGGCAGCAAATTGAGCTTTGACTGATTGCTGCAAGAAGAAAAGTTAAAAGAGCAGTACGTAAAATACTGTGCAGTGTGCACCAACTGCACACACACACACACACACACACACACACACACACACACACCACACACACACACACACACACACACACACACATACAAGCAAGCTTTAAATGTAAATCAGCCAAAAAATGTATTTAACAGAAGATGTTTGATTAGTTATAATATAATAAATAATTAGCAAATTTATGGTTCAAGTTTAAAATGTTTAATTTTATCATGGTAATATCAATAATAAGGCATCCTCTCTGTAAAATAGATTGAAGAGAAAAGATCTATCCATTTAAATCTTAAAAATAAACACACAAATGTTACCTTTGTGTGTAACTAAAACAAGCAGTTTCCTGGTTTGTAATGTAAATTGATTAACCAAAAAAAATGTTCAATAAATGTTAAGGTACAGCTATTCTGTAAAATATATCTATACTGTGTTTTATGTGTACTTTATGTTTAGGACGGCTGGGAAATGTACCAGATGTTCATGTGATCCTGCAGAGAGAAATATATCCTACGTTTATTCTTTAGTTGCTCCTGAATTCCCTGAATGCTTCACGCTGAGTACTAGCTACGAGTTGTACAGTGGAAACTTGCCATACAAATGCCCTCTCTTATGAATTCAATTTTTTGCAAAAAAATTTACAAAGCATTTTCAGCAAACAAATGAATTGAACGAAACAGCGGCTAAGTTGTGCGTATGTCGGAAAGCCGTTTTAAAACTCGTTTGTGTTAGTGGAATGCCAGACAAAACCAATACATAAGTGAATTAATACATTTTACAATAGTCAATCCATGATATCTGTAGTTTTTGGCACACCTTCAAAAGCTATGTAAATTTTTGCTTTTAGTGGTGGTGGTTACGGGGAGGGGGGTATCTAATATTTTACTTTATTGACATGTCTTGATTGTTTTAATATGCAAAAAATTCTTTGCAGTATTAAAAATTAAATGTATATGCTGAGGTGCCACAGTGTATTAGTTTGTATGGTTTGCACCATAAAAACTTTATTAAAAAGGCAATGCTTACAACGCTTTAAATGACGAAAAGACAAAAAAAAAGACTAAAAAAAGCTACTTTTAGCCTACTTTTAGCTTTTTTAGTCAACTTGTCTTTTTGCCATTTGAAGCGTTGTAAGCGTTGCCTTTTAATAAAGTTTGGTTGGCTTTTTTTAAACTAAATCATATGTAATATAAACACACTTAAACATGTACATGTGTGTATGAAAAATGAGCAATACTGAAATATTGCTATATATATGGAGAATTTTCTCCAAATGACTTTCTCCAAATGTCTTTACTTGTTTTTTTTCCCATGATCTATTATAAATCCAGGGTTAAACTTTATAATGTCAAGCTGATTGAAATGTTTGTTTTGGTCTGTATTTGTATTTAAAGGCACTGAAATACTCATTCCAAACTAACGACCGCTTGTGCTTTGTGATGGAGTATGCAAACGGTGGAGAGGTAAGTGCAAATCCTGAACATACTTGTTCACTTAGTTATGAAAGCTGGTCTTTGTGATAAAAGGTACTTAATATTCAACTATTTGTTTGTTTGTTTGTTTGTTTGGTCCCCCAAGCTTTTCTTCCACCTGTCCCGGGACCGGGTATTCTCTGAAGACCGGGCACGGTTCTATGGGGCAGAGATCGTTTCTGCGCTGGATTATCTGCACTTGGAGAGGAATGTGGTTTACCGTGATCTGAAGGTGAACAGAGTTTTAGCGTTGACGCTTCAATAAGAAATAAAATTTAAAATGAAAGGAGAGCTTCAGAGTAAGGAGGTCCTCTAGTGGTGGATATTGTACACTCCCCGAGGACGTTTCACAGACAGAATTATTAATGCAGCTGATTAACGCATGAAAAATGATGATTGCGATTTTTTTTACAAATATTGCAATATTAATTTTTTTTGTGCACTTCTAAATACTTTTTGAAAATGCAGTAAATATTTAACACAGTACACACACATACACACAAACATGCAGATATCAAACCCCCATTAACAATTTAAAATAGCAATAGAGCGGTTTTGTCATCTTTCATGTGCTTTATTTGCCTTTTTTAGTATCTAGAAACTAAACCCATAAACTAGACAAACCAACAGAGCACTGAACCATCTCTCTTCCTTATTTCTCTCTTTCTTTCCTTCTCTGTATCTCTTGTCCTGTAGTTTCTACCCCCCCCCCCCCCCCCCTCCTTATTTTTTTTATTTTTGCTGCCCCTTTTTTTATTAAGCTGTGCTCAGAATGTGCCACTGAAATTGCCAGAGTAGCAGGACGGAGCAGTTTGTGCTGACTGGTGTGCTGGAGCCTCTGGCCACGTGTGAGCTACAGCTGCCAGGTGACATTAAGTGGCCCCAGAGACAGAGAGGATATTAAACCCACTGCAACACACAAACACACAGAAAGTGAAGTAAGGGAGAGTGAATGAGAATGAGATCAGAAAAGATCTAGTAGCTGGGACTCTAACTCGGGAGGCAGGAACACATTAGTGAAAAAAATGTCCACCCTTATGTGTTTATCCAGACCAAAGAATTATTAAAAAATTCAAAATTAGCTTATAGTGTCAAACAATGTATGTTGCTATTGGGGTTTTGACATGATCCCACCAGAATGCACCCCAAACACTTAACTCGGAAGTCTGGCTCATTCACGTGCTTCTTTCTGGTTCTGGTTTCCCCAGCTGGAAAATCTGATGCTGGACAAAGATGGCCATATAAAGATCACCGACTTCGGGCTTTGTAAAGAGGGCATAACTGACGGAGCCACTATGAAGACATTCTGTGGCACCCCAGAGTACCTGGCTCCTGAGGTAAAAACACACAATTAAATCGACACAGGACCATTAGGTTCTTTCTGTTTCTGGGGTTGTTTCTTTACACATACTATTCCAGCACATGTTGTGGGGAGTGAATGATTTACAGGGAGGGTGCCTGTATGACACGGTTGCCTCAGTTTGGTATTTACAGAGAGATCAATGTGGCATTTGGGCATTAATGCCAGCTGAACAGACTCCCTGTTACTGAGAACCCTGTCGCGCCTCAGCTGACGCATACCTAACGCTCTGACATAGACATGCTACATCATCACCAGCTTCACTGACTGATAAAACCGTAATTGAACTAAATTGCATTTTTTTTTTCATTTTAAACTAGATGTAATCTTTAGAAAAGATCAACAGAAAAAAGGGAATTTGTTTTTTATTTTCTTTTGACCTTCTTGTACTAATAAGGTTCTCTATATGATTTATCTTGCAATCCATTCACCCCAAGCATCTAACAGATATCCAGATAGTCCTAACCCAAACTAATAAAATCTATTAGATTTTTTTTTTTTTACACACACACACACATAACGACACTGCCCCATTTTTGGAGACCTGTTGATGTGAGACTGGGGGAGGAGATTCCCCACTGCAACCTCTCTGGTGGGCTGTGTTACAGGTTGTTCTTCTATAAACAATGAGCCAGTTGTTTGGACACAGGGCTATGGAATGTCTTTCCATCTGGAATTATTCCACAGAGAGAAACGGGCACTTATGATACACTGAGACTTGCTTTCACCAGGGGTTTGCTTTTAGAGAATTCAGAAACCTGTGTGATTAGAGACAGAGCTCATAAATGTACAAACAAAAACAGATTATAATAAATAATAATAACAAAATTGGGATAGTTATAATAGTGGTATAAATAATATTTATTATTATTGTCATTGTTGTTATATAATATAGTAATAGTACAATGATTAATTAATATAACAACATCCTAAATGTGTATAACGCAGTTTATTGCTCTGATTTATGAGGTTATTTTTTTCCCTACGAGAAACAATATATTTATAAAAATAAAATGTACAGCCCATCCTACACTTTACACATGCTATATTTGTTTAAAACAATTTTCTGTTTAATTTACATATAACTAAAGTTTTTTTAGAGCCATAAGCGGTAAGTGCTACTTCTTTCCAAACTTCCCAAAATTTCTCAATAAACATTTAATAAACATTCATATGGGTTAGATAATTTATACGTTCTTTATTAGTGTAATGATTCTACCCTCCAAATATTTTTCCAGAGCCAGCTCAGCACGTTTTTCTCTGACTGTAAAAAGTGTGCTTTTCTTTTATCACTACTTTCGTAAAGAGCTTTAGACTGGGCAGCAGCAGACTGGGACGCGGATCCCAAAATACAAAACTCTGTGGATTATCATCTTAGTTTATCAGAGTGCATCAAGGTGAACTGGCAGCAGCAGATTACACCATTTAGATCCACACGTTACCCGCTCAGAGTGGTTGAAATGACACATCGCTGAAAGCCATGTTCAAGGATGGGTTAAACACGCATCTTCAAGCTGAACTTGCCTGTTGAGATGATTCTGGGTCGTTTTCTAAATATGTGGTCATGGTTGTTTGCCTTGACAACCTACTACGCAACAGTCCCGAGGTAAACTAAGTGAGCACTACACGTGCTCCCAGCCATGGAGGATTATACTGACAGGCTGGCAGTTTGCGCCCTTGCATTGATTAACGGGGCTTGAATGAGGTTACAGTAAAATACCGCTACCCTCTACCTCTAGTACCAGTGGCTCTAGAACAACTCTGTGAAGGCAAATTCTTTACCAAGCTTGATCTTTGTAGCACCTGTAACCGCATCAGAATACGGAAGGGCGACAAGTGGAAAACAACTTATATCACCACCAGGGGGCACTACGAGTATCTGGTCATGCCTTACGGACTGTTAAATGCTCCAGCAGTATGTCAAGCTTTAGTCAATGACATATTGCATGATATCCTAAACGTCTGTGAGATTGTCTATATCGACCATATACTTGTCTATTCACCGAATCTTTCTCAACATATTGCTCAAGTGTGAGACTTATGCAGAGACTATTAAAGCAACTGTTCGTCAAGACAGAAAAATGCGAATTTTATTAGAACCAAGTCTTGTTCCTGGGTTATTATATCAGTTCTAAGGGTGTAGCCATGGTCAAAGAAAGGTTTACTGAGTGGCCTCTCCTGAAAACAGTCAGAGCTCCAGAAGTTGTGAACTTCTACTTTCGCTTTATCAGGAATTACAACTGCTGCACCCCTCACGTCTCTGCTTAAGGGTAAACCCACCATTCTCCAGTGGACCGAGACAGCCATAACAGTTCAACCAGCTCAAAGAAAAGTGTACAACGTCCCTATCTTACAACATCCTGGCCCTTTGTTACCTTTCGTTGTGGAAGTGGATGCCTCTGAGTGTGGGGTAGGGGCCGTTCCTTCCGAAAGGGTAGGCTCCCTTTCTTAACTTCTTCCCTGTGCCTTTTATTTGCAGAAGGACACACCTGCAGAGCGAAATTACAATGTGGGCAACAAGAAGCTTTTCGCAATCAGGGCAGACTTATCAGAGTGTAGACACGATCCGCCTGAACAAAGTGTATGCACAGAGCCCATTCTAAATTCACAGATTGTTCTGGGTCCCATTCTCTGGGATATTGAAGAAGTTTCAATCAAGCGTACACAAGAGCTCGTTGAAAATGCCTACTGGTGGCCAGGTTATAGCACAGATATGGTCAACTTTGTAAAGTCCTTTAATGTCTGCGCCTTTAAAGTCAAGACTCCCCGCCACCTCCATGAGGGGCTCCTGCAACCTTTACCCACTCCATAGAGGTCTTAGTCACACATCTCAGTGGACTTTGTCACCGATCTCCCTAACTCTCCCCTACTACCCTCCAGAGGATTTTCAATGTAATGTTATTTTATTTGTATAGCGCTTTTTACAATGGATATTGTCACAGAGCAGCTTTACACAATCAAAGAAATTAAAGGATGAAAATGAAACTAAAATTAGTGTCCCTGATGAGTAAGCCGGGGGCGACGGTGGCAAGGAAAAACTCCCTGAGATGGAATAGGAAGAAACCTTGAGAGGAACCTGACTTAACAGAGAACCCATCCTAATTTGGGTGAAAAACAGGTATCCAGAGTTATGTAGTTACACTGTGTGTGTAAGCAACTTAAATCATTAGTCCTTGGAGAACAGCTGGAACGTCTGGATATCATTTCAGGATATCATTTCTGATAGAGGGCCACAGTTCACCTCCTAACTCTGGACAGAGTTCTGTAAGCGCTTCGACATAAACGTCAGCCTGACATCCGGTTATCATCCACATTCCAATGGCCAATTGGAACGTCTCAACCAGGAGCTGGGGAGGTATCTAAGGACTTACTGTGCAAGTGAACAGTCCCATTGAAGTGAGTTTATACCCTGGGCCGAATATGCTCAAAATTCCTTGTGACATTCTTCTACAGGTTTATTCCTTTCCAGTGTGTTTTGGTTCCATGTTTTCCTGGTCAGGAGAGCCTTCTTCCGTACCTGCTGTGGAAGACTGGATACAGTGCAGCGCACAAGTTTAGGAGAGCGCTCACGTCAGGTTGCAGCGGGCCCTAAGTACTATTAATTTTCTGTTTTACTCTGGATTACCTGATTTAAAGCTTTTAGTTTTCAAACGAATATAATGGCAATGTGCTTTTAATTTCTTTCAATTTAGTCCTTTTTTATATTGATGTTAAAGTTGTGTTATTATCCAGGGTGATATAATTATCGGTTCTACATGCAAATATTGGTCAGTATCAGTTTAAGTTCCTCTCAAGGTTTCTTCCTCTTGCCCTCTAGTAGGTAATATCAGTTGGTCCTTAGTTTGTATGTCACCTAATAAATGAGAACTGATTGCAGGTAGGAACTTAAGTTGTTCCACGTGTGTCATAGTATTGATCTGAACAGTGGTGACTGGTGCTAAAAGAAAATGTTAGGGGCACAAACAAACTGAAAACTCAAACTGTTAATCAATATTCAAATATTCATAGTTAAAATAATTAAAATGTTAATGTTAAAGCTGTTAAATAATTCAATAGATGAACTATAAATCGGTGGATTAAAATAAAATGGGGATTTATTATTCATAATTAAGTAATCAAGACAATCATCCAAATAGTTCAGCCATTTTTTTCAATCTTATTTATAGATGAAGGCTGTAATACTAATGTTGTTAACCAAAAGAACAAATAAAAATAAAATGCATGACTTGCATCAAATCCAATGGACCTGAGGCTAAAAAAATGTAAAAACAATATTGATTTTCTAACAACAAAGCAATGGGAGAGTCCAGGGCAGCAATCTGTGCACTGAGAAAATCTGAAACAAGCTAATTTAGGATTAATCCTAAATCACATGCTTTTCAAAAGTCTACATTGAAGTGCATACACAATCGTTTGTCCGGCATCCCACACAAATATGAACAGCAAATCTAATTACAGAATAGTGGAAATCATAATTTTTATGATTTTGTTAAGGGAATCACATTTGTCTGTCTCTCTCTCTCTCTCTCTCTCGTACACACACACACACACACATACATTTTTTCGTTTTTTTTAGTCTTCTTATGATTCGATTAAGGCATGGTTCAGTTTGTATCCCCAGTGTACTTAAGGTCTTGGAAATTTAGCAAATACATTAAAACACAATATCAAACACCAGATCTAAAATTTTATCACAAGGACACACTGTTAATACAAGTAACTATGAGGTGTGTGCGTCTATTATAAACGATTAAAAGAAGGTGAGTGTGCTAGTCTTTGTTGTGCGTGGCATGTTGAGTGTCCTGTCACAAGTGTGTCCTGTTGCCTTTGTGACCTGTTATCTGTCATGTCTGCGTCCTGTCATTGTGTGTCCTGTTGTGTGTGCCTAATTGTCCTGTTGTGTGTGACCTGTCGTGTGTGTGTGTTCTGCTCATGTGTGTGTTCTGCCTTCATGTCTGTATGTCCTGTCATGTGTGTTTCCTGTTGTGTGTGTTTGTGTCCTCTCGGGTGTCTGACTTCTGTAGTGTTTATGTTTGTGTACTCTGTGCTTCTGAGGGGATATTTAGGCTTCTCTAGTGATGTTCCTGTAATCGTGTAAGCTTGGTGAAGTGTCTGTTTGTGTTCTGTGTGTACATCTCTGTGTGTGTGTGAGGGTCAGGCTTTGGCTCCTGTACTCCTGCAGATCTACAGCTGTGATGCTTTTCCACATATAAGGGGCAGCTGCAGGCCCAGCTGTCTGTCTTTGCCCCGAGTCACACGACAGCGGCGCTGCAAATAGAGGGCAGTTAGTAATGCAAGCAGCATGCTGGCTTCACTTTACCGCCATGAGCTCAGTAACCCCCTCGGAGAGCACATCGTTGACCTGCTAGTCCTCTTTAGCACACTGCAGTGATATACACATACACATAAGCTACCAAAAATGTGTGCTCCACCAACCACTTAGTGTTTGGACAGGAAGTTGGATATCACACAATAATTAGGCTTCATCCGAAATCACATATTTTCATACTATATGGTACGCAAAACTGAGTATGCAAGGCTAGTAGTGTAACCGAATCTTTACTATACCAATGACAGTATGGGGAGAGTTCCCGAATGACCTACTGCTCCTGCACGGATTGTGAAGTTCGCATACAATATACACTTTGAGAGGCCTCGGGACGGATGACTTGTTGAATGCGGAAGTGGCGAAAGCTTTAAGTGGCTTTAAGTGATTTAAACAAAAAAACATTATTGCTTGTTTAACATTATTCAAGTTAAGCATTTTTAAATTTTAAATTCACAATGCTGTGACATTGTAATTCATGTGTCAAAATCAAAATGGCAGATGAAGTATGTCATCCCTCCTGTAACTCTAATATAAAGAACGTTTATATTTTGTAAGGAAGTGCATACTTAAGTAATACTATTTCTTCTATGCAAGACTTCCACTGAATATTCAAAATGGCTGTTATAAATACTTAAAAAGTTTCTCTATAGTTAAAAAAAGTATTTTAAATAAAACAACAGGCGCTAAAAAGAGTGTTTTATAACTATCTGGTGCGTTATTCTAGCCTTAAACTAACAGGCTGCCAAAATACTAGGGTTACCATTTGTCCTGTTTTTCCCCAGACATGTCCTCTTGGACCTAAAAAAATGCATCCAGTCGAGATTTCTAAATAGCCCAAAATGTCAGGGATTCTGGTTTTTGCTACAGTCGCCATTTTTTTTGTGTGTGTGTGTTTCTGCATTGCTTTTACCTTTTTATGTTCCACCTTTCACATGCCACCATTGGTCAGTCATGTTTGCAATCATCTCAATTATTAACCTCAACCCCAAAGCAACAGCTAATAGACAGTGCTGCGGATTTAGCTTTAGCGCTACAATACACAACATTGCAGCTAAAGGTGATTTTGTGAGGTAAATAAACCTTAAAAAAAAACACAAAAAAAACCCACAACCCTCTCCTTAAGCCCAGACACAAAAAAACCCGTTTAGAGTTTGCCAGGACCTATGCTGACAAAGACGAGGATTACTGGGACGTTTTTGGAACTGATGGCTTTAAAACTATATGGCATTACAAACTTAAGAAATACAAAGAAAAATGTGTGGTGCCTACAGTGAAACATGGTGGTGGCAGTGTCCTTCAGTGGGGATTTACCCCACTATCATGTTGCAATTATAGAAACTATCGATATAATACAAAAACGCAATATTACACGGTATTATATATTGAGGGTAAAAACCATTTTTATTATAACAAGAAACCTATTTAAGACTCCAAACCTCTACAGTACAACTGCAATCGTATCACATACATCATCTGGAGCAGTTCAAAATCAATATTTATCCAATCACTTCACAAAAACATAAATTTTATATGATATTATATATATATATATATATATATATATATATATATATATATATATATATATATATATATCATATATATTATATAATTTATTTATGAATTATTAATACTGGTTGTCGCACTGGTCTGAAAGTGGCAAATAAAGTCTTTCCTGGGTTGAGACAAGTTGGTTATTTTTAGGGTTAGCCAAAACTGTCCTCACAATGTCTAACTTTGAAGAAAAATCCATATTTTTAAGTATGTCTGAGATAGAGTCAATTGTACAGACGTGTTTCCAATCAGAGCACGGAAAAATGCTAAGATCATTGTACACCAGCTAGAGGGCCTTGGGAGGCAGAGTTGAAATTCAATTGGTTAAAAAAAACAGTCTTTAATAATATTAACGAATTAGCAATCTGCCACTGCTTATATAGTTTAAGTACATTGGGCAGTACTCCTGATTCTGAAGGCTTTGGCAGATTCGATTACCATGGCAGCACATAAAACGAAAAAAACTAACATACACATCCTGGAAGCATAGCAGCAAGAGAAACGCTATGAAATAAAGAGAAAAGACTGTTAGGAATAAATTAAATACAATTTCATAACACAAATATTAGAGTTTAGGTTGTAAATGTAGGTCATCAGAGAAGGACTTACTGCACACCACTGATAAATATATAACCACCACAGTAACTCATTCCTTAAAGAGTCATTTTCAAAAGGAGGAAGTGCTCTTTGTAATTAATTTTTAATCTTTTCTTTTTTATTATTAGACTTGTAGGATTTGCTTTTAATATGTAGTCAGTTTATGTGCAACTACTGAAGTTACCCAAAATACAGTAAAGAGGAAACAGGAGGGATTCCTAAGATTCTTGTTACTACTATAATACCAGGATCATTTTTCTAAAGTATGGAGCTCATACTGCTATCTTGTTTGGTTTTTTTTTATTTTAAACTAAGAGCCAAAGTCAAGTCTCAGGAACAGACATGATTTTTAACATGATTTAATGATTCTGTTTTTGCGTTATAACATCTAACATTCCAAAAGTGAACTAAACAAAATGTAAACCTTTCCGTGAGCTGTAGGTGAACCTAATACTGTATAATATAATGCTAGGTTGGGAAAGCTATTGGACTTGGCAGCTGTGTTTGTATTGTTAAGGACATGTGTACACAGTCTCTCTCTCTCACACACACAAACACATACTAGGGGGCTTTTTACTCTTTTTGCTACCGCCTGTAGCCCGTAAACTTGTTAAACTTAATCTAATTGCAGTGTTAAATTGCCAATATTGTTAGCACGGTACCTGCTTTAAACATGCTTAAGTGGCTATGTTACAAATTTATCATTTGCATTTTCTCTCAGCCATGGCAGCTGACCACAGGTTTTCTTGAGGCAGGACAAACGTAGTAAATACGCAGCCTCGAACATAATTAAGATACTATTTTTTTATTGTAGGTACCCTGTAATAGAGAATTAACCTATACTGTGATTCATTTACATTTTTTGCATTTGGCAGACGCCCCTCTTTAAAACAACTTGCATTCTTTTTATCCAATTGAGCAGTTAAGGGTTAAGGGCATGCTTAAGGGCCCAGCAGTGGCATCTTGGTGGTCCTTGCTGATCCTTTAAACCTATGATCTTCCGGTCAGTAGACCAACAACCTAGCACTGGGCTACCACTTCCGTCTAGGTACATATTTTAAGAGTTTTTACACTCTTACCATTGTTTAGCTGATATAGCTAATATTACCTGGGGTTGCCAGGTTTTAGTGAAATTTTCCATTTCAGCTTTATTTAAAATACACCCAAAACAATTTCAGAAAATGAATTTCTGTTTCACCAGAGACGCACTGTGCACTCTTACACTTTACATTTAGTTGCATAAATGTATTTAATTTAATTTAATTATTTGCTTTATAACCAGATGTTTGCCACTGCTGAATGTTTGTAAATTAAACAAAGTTTGTAAAAGGTGTGAATCTGGTAATCTGTCCTGTTGGCTGTTGTAGTTGTAAACTAAGACTTTCTGAATATTTATAGTATCCTGTATATGATGCAGCAATATATTATATGAAATACTTAATAAAAGGTCTGCACAGCTCTTTTTACTGGAATTTACTGGAAAAAAACAAGGAAAACATTTTAAAACTAACATCAGTAAAATATAATCTTGCTTTAAGAAATCACATGATGATTTAAGTGATTTTTCTACAGTTGATCGGCAGAATAATTAAGATATTCAGTATTAAAGAAAGAGAGAAATAATCTTAAAAGGGCCCATGAACTACCTCAGTTTTTTATTTTGTTCTGCTTTCAGAGGTCCACTTATATTATCAAGAATTTTACATCAGAAACATAATTCAGTAGTAATAGGCTACTAAAGTAATAGGCTTTTTTGTCCTGTTTTTAACCCCCCTTTTTACACATGGTGATGTGGAAGCAGGTGTCGATCCTCTTCTGCTTATCCATTCTATTACATCAAAGAGTAGAACATTCTAAATCCTGTCGTTCTGGCCGACTGCCAAAAATATCAGCTGTTTTTAAAATAACAAAAAAGTTTTAAGTTCTCAAACTTACAGGATGTTTTTTTTTATAGCAGATCAAGAGAATTATGATATTCAGTTTATGACGCCTTATCAAAAAATATCTACCTATAAAGATATAGGTATATGTACCTTTAGAGCAATGGAGAGTTATTAATTGTCGGTTTGGATTGTCGTGATGATATAGTATATACCGTATGTTATATTACACAGCATGTAAAATCATGCCAATGTTAGAACATGTATGACTGCAGGGTATAGTAGTGGAGTCATTCAGAGGTTTCCCATTAACACTTTCTGTTCTCCATTTTAAGACCTGTTTGTAGATTTGTACTGAGCAGCGTAGCTTTGTCTTTGTGTCTCGTTTTTGTTCCCTGGGTATGTTATTGTAGTTAAAAGCTGGCATTGCCATTTTCTGTACTGTACCTGAAAGAACAGCAGCTATAAGCATAAACAAAGTGCAATTCTAAGCACTTCTCTGTGGCGGCTCTTGCATTTTGTACGTGGATACACACATGATCAGCTAAATAAACCCTTAGCCTATGATGAATTCTAAAATCTCTTCTTAGTGCTCAATTCTACCAGTCCGGCCTAACATAAACTACAGCTTTAGCAGTTTGGTAAGTGCACTTATTCGGTGTGGACACAATGTTCCTGGCTCCTGAGGAAACGCTATCTCTACCCACTGATGCCAGTTGGGAGCGTTGCCTGACCACAAGTACTGGAAACAGGCCATTCAAATGAAATCAGACCACTTTTAGATGAAGGATGATCGAGGATGGCCTGAAATTTATCTTCTTACCAGATGTGTGTTTTTTAAATAATGATTCTACATCCTGTTACATCCTGAGCCTTATTCATGTCTGCTTATCTCGTGTTAGAGCACCCGAATGCGTCCATTACCATGCCAGAGAGTACTGCACTGTTAGGTTAAACTTGTGACTGGATCTTTTCAGGGAGAGGAAATATTTAAATATTCATGTGTAAATGAGGTGCAGAGTCTTTATAATATTACAACTATTAAATAACACTGATCGGTTTTTGGCTGGTTACGGCTGTGTGCATGGTTGGTGTAAAGAATAGGAGTCTAAAATGTGCGTTCAAGATGATAAGACAGTAAGGATGTTTAGTAATGTATTAGAGCACCATCAAGTGGAACATTCAGTGCATTACAGAGCTTTTTATTGCAGATTTGATGTATTGCAGGTGCTTGAGGATAACGATTATGGCCGAGCAGTAGACTGGTGGGGTCTGGGCGTGGTCATGTATGAGATGATGTGCGGCCGTCTGCCTTTCTACAACCAGGACCATGAGCGCCTGTTTGAGCTCATCCTGATGGAAGACATTCGCTTTCCCCGTACACTCGCTCCTGAGGCCAAGTCTCTGCTCTCAGGGCTTCTCAAGAAAGATCCCAAACAGCGGTGAGTCTCTTGATACATTTGATCTTTTCTTTAATGTTAAAAAAAAATTCTAGATTTTTGTAAAAATTGTTTTTCTAGGTTATTAAATATACTTAAAATGATATTATGTATGATGAGCACAGTCTTGAGTTGTGAGAGGTGTGGTAGCTCACTGGTTGGACTGCTGCGGGTTCAATTCCCAGCACCACCAAGCTGCCACTGCTGGGCTCCCATGCAAGGCCCTTAACCCTCAGCTGCTCAGTTACACAGAAAAAAAAGGGTTGTGAAAAATTTTGGAAGCACATAGATGAACCTATTTTTTAATGCTTGTTTTTTAGGTTAGGAGGCGGGCCTGATGATGCAAAAGAAATCATGCAGCATAAGTTTTTCGCTGGAATTGTGTGGCAGGATGTTTACGAGAAAAAGGTATTAATTGAGTTAATAGTTTATGTTCTTATCTTCAGGGTCCTACAACCAGTGCTAAAGTGAATCACAGTACTTTCAGACATTGATTCTGCATGATCACACTATTTTCTTTCTCGCTCTCCTTCAGCTGGTCCCTCCGTTTAAGCCCCAGGTTACCTCAGAAACAGATACTAGATATTTTGATGAGGAGTTCACTGCACAGACCATCACTATTACACCACCAGGAGAAGGTGTGTATTACGCATGTTGTCACACAGGGATGCAGCGAGTAACGTTGTTACCTTGAAGCTACGGGGACACCGATTCAAACCTCAGTTTATTCTATGCTGCGTTTATGTATGTAGTAATTGGGTTCTCTAGTCACTAAACTGCTGTATAAGGTCGGCAGTAGAAGTTTCTACTTCTGGTTGCTGTAAATTATTACACTAGCAGTGGATGAAGCAGTAAGTTTTAAGTCAGATTTTCCTTTAAAATGAAATATTCTAAGCGAAAATTGAGCGATTTGTATATAAAATTTTGCAGTGTATATTATATTATTATTATGCCATCATATATTCATTAGTATTGGCTGCACTAACTGGTGGAAATTGCAGTCCAGTTTTTAAGATGTTGGATTGCTGATCGAAAGATCATGGGTTCACCCCACTTTTGTCGATTAGGTGACCGGCGACGATTAACAAATTTGTTTGTATTTAACAAAAATTATTTAGTTTGACAGTAAAAACAATAAAAATCTGTTTAATAATGAATCAAGATTAATACTTTTTATTGCATTTTTAAAATTGTTTATTTAGTTTGGTTTAACTTATCTGGAAATAGTGGTTGTGTATAGTTTGCGTATTTGTAAGAAAAGTAAAACCCACTAGCGTCCAACTGAGACTCCCTCAGAACAGTGAGTGCATTGTGGGCAAACTTTCTGATCCACAGAGATGCTAATTTTAAAGAATTGGATTTCACACTAGAGTGAAGGACAGAAATGTTACTGAGCTAGCGTTGCCCCTGCTGGAAAGAACTACATTTGGATTATCAGACCATTGCAAGTTAAAATTCCTGAAATTGCACTCCACCTGAGTCGTTCGTGCCCCCACTTCAGCTCAGGAGCTAATCAGCACATCATTGTGTATATATTTTATACATAGGGCAAGAGTATTTGACAAGTGCTACTGATGGTTGACTACTATAAGCATATTTTTTATTTCTAATGACATCACACCTAATCAGGTCAATTTACCCATATGCTCTATGATTCAGATTTGTTTTTGTTTTGTTTTGATGTCAGAAAAATCAACTAATCTCACAAGCTATCAAGCGTCCATGCCAAGATGATTCACAGAAAGCCAAGCTAAAGTGATTTGAGACATGCAAAGAAACCAGTGAAGACAAGCTGAAACTCAACTTCAAGAACTGAGACAAGTCTGTGAAGTGATTTGTCAGATTTGAGGGCCAGCACTTAGAGCACTTTTATGTGTTCTCAAAGATGAGCTTCTATTTCGGGGTGAGGCAACTTTAAAGGTGTTAAAAAGAGGATCTGGTTAGGGAATAAATGTGTATAGTGGGGGTTTGGGCTGGTAAACCTGTGGAATGAGCAAAGGAGGGAAACAGTTTTCGGGTTCTGGGATAGTATTTCCTCAAAAACACTGACAAGGACAGGATGTAAGAGTCATAACAGGAACATATCACTAAGTGCTAAGCTGTCTTGTGGACATTCTACCACATTAAATGTAATGTTTAATGGTATAAAGCGTCAGATGATGTTTGGGTGGAGATTGAGTCATTTTTAAATGAAAAACATAGTAATTAAATGTAATGGATAAAGGGTCAGATGTCATTTGTAGTTGGACCTCCGCACAAAAAAAAGGTATATCAAGTCTCCTAAATATTTGCTATATTTTCCACAAACCAGGATTTTTTTATTTGTAAAAATGAATCTAAACGTAAATATAAAAAAAATAAATCATTTTCTGTCTCACACACAGATGACAACATGGAGCCATTCGACAGTGAGAGGAGACCCCACTTCCCCAAGTTCTCCTACTCTGCTAGTGGAACCTGTTAGCTGATATTCACCCATCACACTCCACCAAGTCCAGCACCCTCTGCCAGGTGCCTCGGGTGGCTGTTGCTTTTTTGCACCACTGATGAACGTTTTTTTCCATAATAGATTACATCCTTGCCTGAATGTTTAGGCAACCCTTCAGAATTACATCCCATCACCATTTTGGTTTGCTTTATGTTTTATAATATTGTAAATGATAAAACGTTATGGGGATGTAGGATAAAACACACACAGTGAGAACATCAGCCGAAAGGTTTTATATCACTTTATAAACTAAGTTAGATATTTACAATAGATTTAAGAAAAAGCCAAATATGCTTGTTTTACCTGTATTTAAAAAAAAAGAAAGCCAATTATTTGGACCAACTAAAACTTGTCTACATTTTATAAACTGAAAGACTGAATTTAAAATGAACGTCTTGGAAAAGTGTAACAGCATTTCAATCAAGCAGAACCTTGTACAGCCTTTACAAATAAAAGTCCCCTAATGGAGTGTTGGACTGGAATTGCTCTGGCCCCCCACGTTAGGCTAAAATTTTTATAACTGGTCGTACTAAATGTGCAATGCTGTAGCAAAATAATAGTTAAGTATGGTTTAGTTTGCTACAAAGTCAGTTCAATGGATTTTTGCATTTTTTTTTTGCTCATTCTTATTTTAATAACTATTCTGGACTTGAACCTGATCTCATATGTCTGTACTCTGTAATTTTGATGACTGGGTGCTTGTCTATTCTGCTTTCTGTTTTATTATTTGGTTCCTTTTCTGTATCGTTAAGTGCATTATTTAGAGTGCACGTTGCACAGCCTCAGTGAGGTACTACAGCTAGAACTTCTCCACCAACTTCAAGGACCTTCCTACAATGTTTAACTTTGAATCTGAATGAGCCAAGTGCCAGACTCAGCTTGTGAGCTTTTGGAGCTGTCTTTTTGTTTAATATTTATATCTCAACATCCAGCTGATTATTAGTATTGCAGCACAAGCGATCTGTCCTGCTTCATATGTTGTGCACGGATCATAAAGCGCTACACACGTTGAACTAAACCTGTCATGGTGCTTTAGGCAGCAACGTCGGCGCTGTTTACAATCTTAATGCCGGCAGGAATATTTAAGCCGACATATTTTTCTCTGTTTATTTGACCGACACATTTAAGATATCGCCAGCAACGAATGCAGTCACAGTTTTCATTGTTTTTACAGGCTCTCACACTCAAAATGCTGTTCTAACTCCAGTAAAATGAGCTCCACCGATCCATGCTTATGAGTGAGTGATGAAGTCTAGAACGGGAAAAGAGAAACTCTTTACCTAAAGCTCTTTTCTGCTTGAAGGTGACAGAAACTCTAAATTAATCTATTGCAAAGTGTAAATACCAAGAAACTGTTTTCAGATACAATCCAGTCCAGTGCATGTACAGATTACTGAAATGTCTTGTACAGTTGGAGAATCTGTTCAGCTAAGCATCATAAACGTCTTTTTATAAATCATCATAATTTTAAGTGCATTATTCGGATCAGTGTTTCATGTAGTAATCGTCAACATGAGTAAATGAATGTAAATGCTTTTTTTCACTTTTTTACCCTAATATTTTAAAAACTTTAAAAGTTTTGTTTGTTTTAAGAAGTGATAAGTGCATATAATTGCTGTTCCTGCCTAATTCACCACAATGTAAATGCAGGTAGTAATCAACATGTGACCAGACCACAGAAAAAAAATCATGTTTATTCCCAGTTCTAACAATCCGCTCTTGTGTATTCCATCAAATTCTACTTATTGTTTCTTTAAGACTCCATTGCTACATATTCATACTGTATGTTTGCTCATACTCTTCTCCCTTTTTTTCCAAATGGGGAGATATTTTTGACTTTTTTCCAACTCTTTACGACACAAACTTTAGTATACGAATAGTGTCAACTTTGTATGCACCTCTGTTTATACTGCTTCAAGTTTTTTTCTGTGGAATTCAGCAAATAAAAAAAGTTTGGCTAAAAGAGTTGAGTGATGATTTCAGGACATCAGGAGGAGCATACAGGAATAATGCATCTGCACTCCTGGATCTACTCTACAGCTGATTGGTCGGAAGGTATAAATTAAAATTCAGTAACAGCAGATAAGACAAGTTTTATATTAGTGTTCTTTATTTTTATTCTGTGTCTAGTGTCTCATAGTGATTCATCAGGGTTGACAAAGGTGGGGTACTTGCGGCCCGTGCCAACGACCCCCCCCATGGGGAAAGGGTGTTGTGCCCCGTAAACAGTATATACATCAAAACTAATTAAAATACACACAAAATAAGTTTAAGAATTTAAGAATGTAATATAAATAAGTTACTAAATTTTTATGAAAATAAAACTTTTTCTCTGATTGGTTGTTTTGCTTCTCATGAGATCTTTAGCATACTGATGTGTATGCAGAGTAAAACTTTCAGCTTTTTAAAAGGGAAGTTGCGTTTATTATATTTACGCAAGATTAAATGTGACTCTTGGCTATTAAAACATATAATCTGTTTTGTTTCTGTTGTGTGCTGGTGGTGATATTGATCAGTTTGTGATTTTCCTCTTTGCAGAAAATAAGCTGACAGTCTGTAGCTGTTGTAAACTGTGTGCTCGTACTGTTGTTTTTATGGTTGTTTTTATGCCTTGTTTTTGCAAGTTATTGTTTCTGATTGCGTGCCTCCTCGTTGGAAGCCGTGTTACTCACCATTAGTTATAGTCTGTTAGTGATGGTTTTTCAATCAGACAATAATTTATGCTGTTTTGCAGACCGTCTTGTTCAGAATGAATTACATTTATCTGATTTCTCCAGTAGTTAAGAAGTAAGGGCCTTGCTAGGGGGCTCAGTGCTGGCAGCATGGTGGTTCTGGGAATTGAACTCATTATCTTTCGTTCAGCAGTTATGCACCTTAATCATTAAGCTACAACTTCTTTTTAATAATAATAGTGTTGAATGCTGGACTAAAGTCTCTAAGAACCATTTTTAACGTACTGTTAAAATTAAAAGAACCTGGTGAATAAATGGATTAAAGCTTTAGTCGTTTGGCTGTAAGTAATAACAGGAATTAATTTAGCACATGGCTTTCAATGGCATTACATGTAATTGATGCAAAAGAGAAGCGAAAAAGACAATTGTTTGGTTATGGTGTTTATATGGTTTATAGGTTGAATCCTTAGCACCATCAAGCTGCCACTGCAAGATTCTTTTCTCCTCTTCTGACAATTCTAGGTAATGTCCTGATTATCTTGGTGAATTATCAGATTTTCCTGTGGCGGTGGTGTGTTAAGAGGGAGAAGATTATGTGAAACAAATCAGAAATTGATCTGACAAAGGATGAAAGCATAAACGCAGTCATGGTGCATCAGAAAGTTAAATGCACTTCCGCCAAAATGCTTTTCTTTTTTTTTTTCTTAGGAAATTTTCTGTTAAAATCATTCCAATCACTATACTCGCTATTTTCTATCTGCGAGATTTTCTAACAATCTGTTGGTGTTTGCTGTTTTTGTTACAATGCAGCACACCACACACTACAGGAGCAAAACTGTTAAATCTTATCTTTTTTTGTCCTCATGTTTGTGGTCTCTCCGTTTTCCAATCTCTTTTAGTGTGTACCAGCTATGAGTGCCAGGGTTAGATAACCAATCAATACTAATTGATTAAAATCTAATTGTTAAAAAAGATAGAAATCTTATTTTTAAATTATAATGCCAGTGATAAAAAAAAAATATTCGTCTTCTGAAATTCCCAATTCTGAATGTTTACATCACTGGTATTTAGTATTAACGTAATCAGAAGTGCTTCATCTGAAAACCCAGATAAAGATCTAGAAAATGAACTCATTTAAAATATTTATATTGTGTTTCTTAATTGTAGAGGGATATAAATGCTTTCCATACTAAGAGGATGCTAAATTTATGGGTCATGTCTTTATTGTCGTATTGGTATTTGGTTTGATATTTAAGCTTTTAATAGTGTTTTTAAGAGATTTTGGGGGCATTTTTTGCCTTTATTAAAAGGACAGAGGGATAAAAAGGGGGAGATATAATGAGAGGTGGGACCGGAAAGGACCCGAGTCGGAATTGAAACCAGGTTGCATGTGGGTGTCAGCGCCATAACCCACTACATCGGATCAGTGAATTTAGGTGTGGTTTGGTTGGTTTGATTGGATGAAACCTCACTCACACCTGACTGTCAGTTAGATTAGAATCCCTGGTCTAGACAGTGTTTTTTTACTCTTCCTGCAGCACTTACATTTCACGTTAATCTTCTTAAATTGTTGCAAAAATTAACTCTCTATGGCCACAATTCTCATGAGATAACCTGACATGTTATTTAATAATTAGTGTCAAATCATGTAGCGTGGTCTCCTTAATGTATTATTTTAATACTTTCAGACTAATTGGGGGCACTTGTCATTTAAATAGTAAACTTGAAATTGAGACAACTATCTGGCAAGTGTTCTGAACTAAAATCTAGTCCTATCTTTTAAAAGCCCCCTTTTCCAACTCATAAAAGTGACTCTAAGTAAAAAAATATAAAATAGAAGTCTTTATATGTAAATCTTACCTCACACATCCACTGTAAGCTTAGCGTCAGAACGTAGAGGAGCTATAAAGCATAACTTCCTGGGCAGGGCTTAAAAGGGTTTCCCTCAAAGTGCGCAGCGTTAGACCTGAACTCTGATCCTGTAACTAATAACAGCTACCGTAAATGTACTAGTTATGTTATACTAGTCCCCCCCCCCCCCCGTCTATTTTCATTTTTTTACTGTTTGTCAGTGTAAGCCAAATATTTCACAGCACAATTACCAAGTGTGGACAGATATATCCCACTTGTCTTAGATTTTCAGTATATATTTGAAGTATTACTTTTAGTAAACCTTTATCAATCATTTAGGGGATACCATCAACCTAAAGCATGTCTTTTGATAAGAAGAAAACAAATTATCTTCAGAAATGATTTACTAGGATTCAAACTGCATTCACTGCTTCATAACGTCAAATTGCACATCTTTTATAAATCAAACTCACACTACTATAGTATTTCCTCTTCTTGCACATCTCCCAGGGCAACGCAGGGCGTTCCACTCTTTACTACTCATGAACATTTGTTAGATAGATTTGTTAGATCATTTCAGTGCAGCCTGTGCTTCGGGACTTGATCTCATGTCCACTGACTACCCACATTCCTAGCAAACATTTCATATTTTTTTTGTTTTTTATTATATTGTTTGTACCTCTTAGAAAGAAACCATTTTAACTCCAACAACTCTAAGATAAAGCATTTAATAAAAATAAAATAGAAAAAAATCATGAAACATTAATATGGTATTAAATGCCTGGATTATGACACATCACCCCACCACCCCCCCTTACCACCAACCATACTGTTGTTAGAGCATAATCAGTCAATCGTACAGAACACCCCCATAACACACATGTATTTGTATATCTAAGTGAATAGGCTCTAGCTATACATTTGTTTACCTTTTTTTTCGGCTCATCGTCGCCACCAGATTAGTGTGTCCAGTTGAGGGATCAGCATTAGGGCACTCCGCAAAGGGCAGTTTCCTGCTCTTCTAGACACCATCCGGACAGACTATTAAACTTTGCTGCAACATAGAATAACCTCTGGTTTGTCGATCAGAGGAGAATCCGACGAGGCTAGGTCACCAGGGTTATTTCACCGAGGAGTTTTGGTTCTTTCCCGCTGTTGCGTATCTAGCTGCCTAGTTGGAACTCTTATTTACAGATATAATTAACGACGTTTTAGTGAGTGTTCACTGTTGTATATTTGATTCTGTAAGCTGCTTCGCACATGTGTATTGTTTAAAAGTGCTATATAATAAGTGATGACTTCTTGTTGTGTGTTGTTTGTTGTCAGGTTAATAAATGTTCTGCTTATTAAGTGACCTTGTATCACAATATTAAATGTAACTTAAGAAGTGTTATAACATCATCTTTGTATTGGTCCACTGATGTCTGTTTGTGTTATGGTATGATTCTACTTCATTCATTTAATTCCTTTTGTTGTTCTTGTCTTTTTTGTGCTTGTTTTGCACTACATGTTGTCGGGTGTGGAACAGTTGCCATGGCCTAAATGTTAACTATGTGTGCTTTGAGAGACTAATCTTTCAATTACCCAATTTATAACCAACAAGTAAAGATAACATGCTGGGATTGCACATGATCCCTTTGGTTTGTTTCAGGCCGAATTACACCATCCTGTCACAATCATGGTATCTGGGACAGTAATAGATTTTATACACAATTTACTGCATCAAATATAAAATAGTCTTTGTGCTTTTTTTTTTTTTTTTTTTTTTTTTTTAACAAGAGTTACCTACAAATGTCACCATATGGACAACACATGGCTATTAATTTGCCATGAAAACCTTTAATATGTGATTAGATGTGTGTATTTAAACACTTATTCACACTTCTGGAAAGGCTCAGAAAGACACACCATGTTTTAATCCAGCGCAGTGCACAGAGGCGTTGTTATGCTGGAACGGTGTTTGGGTTCTTTTCATTCCACTAAAGCGAAATCGATATATATAGAGACATCTAGACAACTGTGTGCTGTCAACTTTGTGGCAACAGTTTGGGGAAAGACCGATGAGCTACTGTCTAATCTGTAACTATAATCGGACCTTCTTTTTAATTTATGAAATCAGATTTCTAATCTTTTCATATAAAATGAATTCCTATCCTATGATTTTATTTGATCATATTTTTATAATCCTTATGTTATTGTATTTTAATAGTTTTCATATTATTGTCTCCACCACTTTTTTCGATAAATTTCAGGTGGACGCGTTTGATTTGCCATCTTTTTTGGACGTCCAGCTGCAAATACAATGTACCACCTCTCTCTCTCTCGGCTCTTCCAATCTCTCTCTCACTCTCTCTCACACACACACACACACACACACACACACACACTCCACACTCACACACTGTAATCTCTAAAGCTGGTTTTTCCTGCTTTTAGCCCCACATGGACAATTACCTTAGTCTGTGTCGCTGACGTCATTAGTTGCGACTTGCCAAGGTGGAAAATAGGGTTGCCAGAGATCACCTTTCCTATTTTCGTGTGCCCAAATAATATATTTACGATGATTCTGATAATAATAATTGTCGTAAACATATAAATACCACTACTTGCTAATGCTACTATCATAATTTAAATATATATAAAACTTGAATCAACAACAACAAAAAATCTAATATTTGAGATTTTTTTAAAGAAAAATTATTGATAGGAGAAAGAATGGCCACTGGTACCTTTTAAAACATCTCGGTGCTGCCTTATTATTGTGATAATACTATACTGCCAAAAATATTCAGAAACCTATATACCCTTATTATTATTATTATTATTATTATTTTATTATATATAGCTCGGTGTAAACTAGTGGGATCGATGTAGTCTTTATGGTTGGAGTTTGAATTTAGTAAGTTAGGGTTTGGGTGAGGGATCTCACACATCTGGCAACCCAAAGCTGGGCGAACTCGCTGTCTACGGAGGGAGTGTGTGTGTGTGTTAGTGTTAGTCTCACCTGATGGCAACGACTTTTGAGCTGTATGTTTATTTTTTTAATTTACTAAAACATTTATTATGTAACAGCGTGTAATATCTGCGTTAAAGGACTCAGTGTTGATATTCGGGAATGTCAGAGTGTTTCTTGGATTGAAGACGCGTTTACACATTTCCTTTGCTGAACGTGCCTACAACCTTTCCTCTTCACTGTAAGTTCCCTCGGCTGTGTAATCTAGTGTGGCTTAAGAGTATTTTTTACAAATATATACTTAACATGGTTAAAAATAATGGGCGACGAGGAAAAGTCCGTTTAATGGCGTTTAGCAACATTACGCTAGCTGTGTGAGTGAACCGTTCCTCATATCGACAGCTGCCAAGTTTGTCTCTCAAAAAACAAACAGACTCAATTCAATTTCCAACTAAAGTCACTAATCTTTTTTTTTTTTTAAGTGTTTCGGCACGATGTTTTGATAAAGAAGAGACTTTGTGTCTCTGAGCACTTCCTCTGGATTCAAGAGATAATCAAATTGGAAACCAGATGTTCTCGCACGAGCCTCGTCGCAATCCCTATAATCCAATACTCAATAGTGAGGCGCGGATATGACGTCACCCACGGCTCCCACCTGTCAGGGCGGAAGTGTTTAGTGCAGTAGTGTGCGGTTTGGGACCGACCTTGGTGCTACAAACTTTTACCGCAGTGCGAGCTCTGGATTTATTTTACTGCACAGAAATCCAATTTTCCTCAGGAGTTTTGTGACTGAATTAAATGTCGGATAATTAAAAAAAAGGGAATAAATTATCGACTGACCTGCTGGAAAAACACCAGCTGCTAAAACTCAGACTGAGCTGCTTAAAAACAGTAATTCAGAGAATGAAGTGATTAGTCTACTGTAGGGACCTTATATGGATGTTGAACATTAATGCTCGGGTAATTAAAGTTATAGGGTTGTTAATCCTCCTAATTCTGGAAGCCAAGTTTGTCTGTGTGATTTTGGTAGCTGGTTAAAGCGAGTTTGACGTATGAAATCTTAGGACTGACCTGTTTTGTTTTTCTCTTGACTTTGTGGTGTAGGATG